>APFE031082236.1:121814-148006 GCA_000404065.3 Pinus taeda | reverse complement strand
GCCTAGAAGATCTCCTCTTTGGAACTGCGCTGTAGGTTCATCTGAACCTCCTCTGAAAGCCGCAACTTCTGGTGGTGGAATGAAGTCAATCCGATGAACGGTTTGCAAGATATCGACTGCCCTAGTTTGAAGCCAAAAACTGCTGAAACTGAAGCTGCAACTGCAGAAGTAAAGATTGACCTGCATGGCCTAGAATACCTACTCTTTGGAATTTCACTATAGGTTCATCTGAACCTCCTCTGAAAGCTGCAACTTTTGGTGGTGGAATGAAGTCAATCCGATGAACGGTTTGCAAGATATCGACTGCCCTAGTTTGAAGCCGGAAACTACTGAAACTAAAGCTACAATTGTAGAAGTAAAGATTGACCTGCGTGGCCTAGAAGATCTCCTCATCTGAACTGCACTGTAGGTTCATTTGAACCTCCTCTACAAGCCACAACTTTTGATGGTGGAATGAAGTCAATCCGACAGTCAGTTTGTGAGATATCGTCTGCCCTAGTTTGATAATGAAGCTGCTAATACTGATGTTGCTGATCTAGGGTTTGCTACTACTAATAGAAATCAGATTTATTGTACTATTTCTCTCTGTTGAATTATTGAAGATAAAAGAAGATTTGATCAAAGGGTTTCCCCACACATTATGGGGTTTTTCCCTGGCTAGCCGCCACATCTTGTGTCTCTTATCTTGGCTTGTTTTCTGTCAATCGTTTAATGTTCTATCTGTACTTTACTTTATGTAGATGTGATTGCTAATATGTGGAATATAATAAGGAAAAGAAGTAAACTGTTATAAGCATAGAACATACCATAACTTAACATGGTATGAGAGATGAAGTGAAAACAAAGCCCGAGCAAGAGCAAGAGCAATCACCGAAGAGAAGATTGGCAAGGCTATCCTACAAGAACTATGTGGTCCTCAACATTCTTTCCTGACGAAGACAAGCTCTGTGAGAAAGCTGAATATCACAGATGGAAGATGTCAATAGATCTAACTCTGGAGGATCAAGGAGTGTTGGGTCATGTGAAAGGCAATATTATT
This sequence comes from Pinus taeda, assembly GCA_000404065.3. Lineage (NCBI taxonomy): Eukaryota > Viridiplantae > Streptophyta > Pinopsida > Pinales > Pinaceae > Pinus > Pinus taeda. Next base: position 146,967 of record APFE031082236.1, on the reverse strand, counting down.
GAGCCTCCATCAAATGCATCTGCTGCTGCCTAGAACAAATGGAAGAATGGAGAAATTAAAGTGAAGAAGATCATCTGGGACTCTATCAACAAGTGCTTGGTGGCCTACATCTCTGATCTAGACACCTCCAAGGAAATCTATGATAGATTGGTGAGTTTATTTAAAGTCAATGATGCAAATCAAGTTTTGTTTCTTAGAAATAAGCTAAGGGAAATCAAGAAGGGTAAAGATGAGAGTATGCAAGCATACTTCTTAAGAATCATCGAGATCAAGAACGATCTCCTATCTATTGGGGAGACTATTACTAATAGAGAAATGGAACTCACAACTCTTGGAGGATTACCATCCGAATGGTACGTGTTTAGGACTACTCTTCTGAACTATAATGTAATTCTTGGCTTTGAGAAATTAATGGCTAGATGCATTCAAGAAGAAACAAGGGAAGAAGAGCAAGAAATGTCCACGCCTAAAGGTCCTCCTGCTGCCTTTTCTTCTCATGCTATGAAAAGAAATAATTCCGGGACTAAATCAAAAGGAAAGGCTGGACCTAAGGGCGGAAGAAAAGGACGATGTTACATCTGCAATAAAGCAGGTCACTATGCAAGGGAGTGCCTTGATAGAAAGGACTCACACCATGATGATGATCAAAATCCCTCTCATGGTAATCGAAGGGATGGAAAATTCAATAGAAAAGGTAAGAGGAGAGTTGGGGATTGAGGAAGAGGACAACCATTCAAGAAGGCTAGAAAGTCCAGGATGTATTAAATGCACTTGACCTCAAAAAGAACCTTGTATCCATCTCAGCAATGGAAGACAAAGGCTACAAGGTAACCTTCAGCAATGGAAAGGTATGTAAAAATAATGTTAAAGATGCCTTTACTCTTGGGTTTAGTGTTGATTCATTATATCAAGTTGATGGAAGTCCGCTAGGTGTCATGTCTTGTGACACAACTCTTCAGTCCTAACATTAGCATCAGAGGTTTGCCCCCCTTCATTATAAAGCTATACTCCATGTAAAACAAATGGTGACAGGGATGCTCGAATTCTAAGTAGAGAAAGAAGGTGTATGTCCAAGATGTGCTAAAGAAAAGCTCAAAAGGGGACCATTCCCCTCAAGCCAAAACAAGACCTCCGATATATTACAGTTGGTTCACTCAGGCATATCTGAGGCTAGCATTAAGAGGGAGACTACTACGCCACATACTCCTGAGTAGAATGGTGTGGTGGGAAGGAAGAACCGTATGATTGTGGAAGCTGTCCAGGCCATGCTACTTGATCAAAGACTTCCAAAGTTTCTATGGGTTAAAAGTATAAACGTCACCATATATGCCCTCATCAAGCATTGGGTTCCAAGACTCCTGAAGAAAAGTTCACCACCGGTCAAAGGGAAGTTGTGATTAGTCGTGATGTCACCTTTGATGTAGATATGGCTCTCAGCAAGGTGGACAATCTTCCAACTTTGAGGAGCTCTCAAGACGCCGACACCAGGGAATCAAAAGAAAAGGATGATGAATCAATGTTTGATGTAGAAGAACCCATGGATCCGATTGATCCTCCTCCACATGAGCCTTACTCTTCTAGGAAGAGGCCTTCATGGCTTAGGGGGCTACTTGATGATTCTAAAAGACATGCTGCACTCCGAGGAACCTTTCGTAAAAGTAAGAAACCTAATAGGTATCAGGGATACTTGACCATCATGAGCACGACCATACAAAATGAGCCTTCATGATTCTCAGATGTTGTCAAGCATCAAGTATGGAAGGATGCTATGATCGAAGAATATGAGTCTATCATGAAGAATGATGTTTGGGAAGTAGTTCCTAGACCCCAAGATGAGACAACTGTTACTTCCAAATGGCTTTACAAGATAAAGCATGCAACAGATGGAAGTAGAAAAAAGTATAAGGCTCGTTTTGTTGCTCGTGGTTTCTCCCAGAAGGAAGGTATAGACTATGGTGAGATATTCACACCTGTTTCCAGATATACGACCATCCGCTCGATCATAGCCCTTGCCGCTTCACAAGGATGGAACCTACATCAGATGGAAAGTAAGACCACATTCTTGCATGGATCGATCAAAGAAGAGGTCTACGTGGAGAAACCCGAAGGATTTGAGATTTATGATAAAAAATATCATGTATGCAGGTTGAAGATGATAAACCTCTCATACTGGTGTTGTATGTGGATGACCTCTTTCTAACAGGTGCACACCCTCTCATTCAAAAATGTAAGAGGGAGTTGGCTTCTGAATTTGAAATGAAGGACCAAGGACTTGAAGTGTGGTAGAAGCCAAGGGAAATTTATGTCTCAAGGAAAATATGTGGTGAAGATTTTGAAAAGATTTGATATCGTGGACTGCAAGCCAGTGACTACCTCGAGAATAAGATGACCCACATGAAGTTTTTCCCTAGTTGCCAATTTTAACACTCCCTCTCAACCAGGGAGAACTTCATCTGCAATTTGTCTATCGATCATTACTATTCATCCATTAAATGCACTACCCTGTATAGCCTAACCCTTGCCCTGCTCTGCTCTATTCTGCCTGTTCTGCTTTGTCTTGTTCTACCCTGTACTGATCTGTACTATTTTGCTCTGTTCTGCTCTGCTCTTGCATTGTTCTGTTTTGCTCTACTTTTGTCTGAATTATGACGAAGAAGAAATGATCGAGGATGTATCATACTGAATCAAAGTCAGTCTCAGAGTATGTACCACTGGTCCCAGGCCAGTCTCAACCAACCCGAAGTCAGTGTCATAGTGAGTACAACTCCACTGGTCCTAGACCAGTATCATACTCCGAGACTGACTTTGTGCTAGTGTAGTACTGGTCTGGGACCAATGAGAGTGGTACATACTATGACGCTGACTTCGGGTCGGTTGATACTAGTCTGGGACCAGTGGTACGCTCTTTGAGACTGCGACACTAGTCTCGGACCAGTGTTAGGAGTTGTACCATACTATGACACTGACTTCATGTCAGTTGAGACTGGTCTGGGACCAGTAGTACATACTCCGAGACTGACTTCGTGTCAATGCAGTACTAGTCTGGGACTAGTGAGAGTGGTACATACTATGACGCTGACTTCGGGTCAGTTGAGACTGGTCTATGACCAGTGGTACACACTCTGAGACTGTGATACTGGTTTGGGACCAGTGGTAGGAGTGGTACTTACTATGAAGCTGACTTCGGGTCGGCTGAGACTGGTCTAGGACCAGTGGTATGCACTCTGAGACTGACTTTGAGTCAGTGGAGGATGATACCGGTCAAGGACTAGTGGTACGCACTCTGAGACTGACTTTGAGTCAGTGGAGGATGATACTGGTCTAGGACCAGTGGAGTTGTACTCACTATGACGCTAACTTCGGGTTGGTTGAGACTGGTCTAGGACCAGTGGTACATACTCTGAGACTAACTTTGAGTCAATATGATACATCCTCGATCATTTCTTCTTCTTCATAATTCAGCCAAAAGCAAAGCAGAACAGAACAATGCAAGAGCAGAGCAGTACAGGGCAAAACAAGGCAAAGCAAAATAGGCAGAATAGAGCAGAGCAGGGCAAGGGTCAGGTTGTATAGGGCAGTGCATTTGATGGATGAATAGTAACGATCGATAGATAGATTGCAGATGAAGTTCTCCCTGGTTGAGAGGTAGTGTTAAAATTGGAAACTAGGGAAAAACTTTGTGGGTCATCTTATTAATGGATGATAAAATTTTTATTAGATTCCTCTCGTCGAGAGGTGTAGGATTGATATAAATATCATCCGATTCTTATAAGTATTCATGGAGATATGAATTTATTTTGATTATGGAATTATTATCAAGCCGACCTACAACTCATGTAGGCTCAAAAGCCCAACAGTCGCATCTATTCAAACACCAATGTTGTGTATAAATATAAGAGGAATTTTCCTCATTTATTCACACACTTCTTATCACATCTCTCTCTCTACTGCGCAGAAATGAGTCTCTTCTCTACTGCGCATAAATGAGTCTCTTCTCTACTGCGCAGAAATGGGTCTCTCTCTCACACATGTGAAGCCGGAAACTGTTGAACCTAAAGCTGCAACTGCAGATCCAAAGATTGACTTGCATGGCCTAGAAGATCTCCTCTTTGGAACTGCACTGTAGGTTCATCTAAACCTCCTCTGGAAGTTGCAACTTTTGGTGGTGGAATGAAGTCAATCCGATGAACGGTTTGCAAGATATCAACTCCCCTAGTTTGAAGTCGGAAACTGCTGAAACTGAAGCTACAACTGCAGAAGTAAAGATTGACCTACATGGCATAGAAGGTCTCCTCTTTGGAACTAATTTGTAGGTTCATCTGAACCTCCTCTGAAAGCTGCAACTTTTGGTGGTGGAATGAAGTCAATCCGATGAACGGTTTGCAAGATATCGACTTCCCTAGTTTGAAGCCGGAAACTGCTGAAACTTAAGCTGCAATTACAGAAGTAAAGATTGACCTGCATGGCCTAGAAGATATCCTCTTCTGAACTACGTTGTAGGTTCATCTGAACCTCCTTTCGAAGCTGGAACTTTTGGTGGTGGAATGAAGTCAATCCAACAGTCGGTTTGTGAGATATCGTCTGCCCTAGTTTGATAATGAAGCCACTAATGCTGATGTTGTTAATCTAGGGTTTGCTACTGCTGATATGAATAAGATTTATTGTACTATTTCCCTTTGTTGAATTATTGAAGATAAAAGAAGATTTGATCAAAGGGTTTCCCCACACATTGTGGGGTTTTTCCCTGGCTAGCCGCCACATCTTGTGTCTCTTGTCTTGGCTTGTTTTTTGTCGATCGTTTAATGTTCTATCTGTACTTTACTTTATGTACATGTGATTGCTAATCTGTGGAATATAATAAGGAAAAGAAGTAAACTATTATAAGCATAGAACATACCATAACTTAACAATATAGCAAGACAATATCTAAAATTCGTATCCAAGGTTCATAAAGATTTTGGCTGAAATGGGTTTTAATTTTATCTTCTGAAATGTCGTAGAAAAAAACGTTGTAGTGAAAATTCCACGATGACATGTTTGAAGCAGCGAAACCCTAGAATCCAAAGCTTTTGTACCAATTATTATGCAACCAGCTCACAAAATAGAAGAAAATATAGATCAACGATTTCAAAATCAGCCTCTTAGAGGGGGAAACCTCCTTTACATTACACAAATGAACAATTCTTGGATGATACAAATGACAAGACCTCCTTTTTATACATAGGAGTCTAAGGGGTCACAATATAGTCAAAGTCGACATAACAATAATAATGTAAGGGCACAACAATAACAATAAGGGGATATAATGACAATAATAATAAGGGAATACACTAGTATTATAGGGACCTGAAAATGTGCCAGTGTGGTACCTGTACTTAAATTCCCCATGGTATCTTCTAAAGAGCATCGCTAGGAGGTTTTTAATTTTAAAAAAATTAGCGGTGCTATAGTTAAACAAAGAACATATGTAGTGCATGTATTAGAATGCCTTGGGGCGTCTTAAAAAAAGCATTGCTATATATTGTTTAATTAAAAAAATGTGGTGCTCATGGATATTTTATGCACCAGTGTAGTTATAGTAATGCACCAGAGGAGGGTTAAATAAAAAAACCTTCCCAGCCATAAATTTCATTTTTACCATCTACAGTGCTAGAGAGATATGAAGCACCAGTGCCACTCTTGCCTCATGCAAGCACCCTGATGTCAGTGATTCTCTTGCTCACCATCCTTTCGTATTGTGCTCACTCCCCAACTTTCCAATTTTTTCAAACCGTGGTAATTTTTTTCTCCATTACGTGTTAACAATGCCTCCCCAACGACCAAATGTCCAAGTAATATTTATGTTTCTCTTTAATTTAAATTTTTAGCAGATCAAAATTGCAAGTTTGCTTAAAACTTCCATTGTTTTTTAACGTAATGCACTGCTATTGTTATAGGGTGCATCGTAGTTAACAAATGAAGAAAGAATAACTAGCAATGTTTCATTAAAATATTGGTAATTCTCACTACAAGGAAAAGACCTTCCAGTGGAGGTTTTTGCAGAAGCCCCTATAAAAATAGCCCAAAAATATGTTTGTAACGGAGGTCACTAGCGGAGGTGGATGGGCGTATGTTTTAGCGGATGTTTTGGACAATGTGTCTACAATCTACAAATGCACTGGTGCTTTAATATCGGTACAAGCATTGGTGCCACATAGAACATGGTGCACCATGGAAAATTTATATTTATAAAATAAAGAAAACACAGTGCACCAAATAACACAATGCATTGGTGCTTGAATAATTAATAGCACCAGAGAAATGTTACTTCAAAAATTTTTAGTGCTATATACACCCACAACACCAGTGCCCTTTATGTAGTAAAACCCCCGGTGCATACCAAGAAGGACCACAACTATAGTTTTTAAATTTCAAAAAAATGTGGTGCTATTTTCCAACAATGCATTGGTGCAGTACATGTACTAAAATGCCTCGGGGCATCTTCTAAAGTGCATTGCTAGGTATTTTTAAATTTTTAGAAAAGCACCGGTGTTACAGTCAAACAAAGCACCAATGCAGTAGTTGTATTAGAACTCCTCAAGGCATATTAGAAAAATCAATTCTATATATTTTTTAATTTAGAAACAAAACATGGTTCTCATGGATATTTTCTACATCAGTGCGGTTATAGTAACGCAACAGAGGAGGGTTAAACAAAGAAAATCTTCCTAATCGTAAATTTCATTTTTACCATCTACAGTGCTGAAGAGATCTGAAGCATTGATGCCACTCTTGCCTCATGCAAGTGCCATGACATTGGTGCTTCTCTTCCATGTAAAACAAATGGTGACAAGGATGCTCGAATTCTAAGTAGAGAAAGAAGGTGTATGTCTAAGATGTGCTAAAGAAAAGCTCAAAAGGGGACCATTCCCCTCAAGCCAAAACAAGACCTCCGATATATTGCAGTTGGTTCACTCAGGCATATCTGAGGCTGGCATTAAGAGGGAGACTACTACGCCACATACTCCTGAGCAGAATGGTGTGGAGGGAAGGAAGAACCGTATGGTTGTGGAAGTTGTCCGGGCCATGCTACATGATCAAAGACTTCCAAAGTTTCTATGGGCTAAAAGTATAAATGTCACCGTATATGCCCTCATCAAGCATTGGGTTCTAAGACTCCTAAAGAAAAGTTCGCTGCCGGTCAAAGGGAAGTTGTGATTAGTCGTGATGTCACCTTTGATGAAGATATGGCTCTCAGCAAGGTGGACAATCTTCCAACTTTGAGGAGCTCTCAAGACGCCGACACCAGGGAACCAAAAGAAAAGGATGATGAATCAATGTCTGATGTAGAAGAACCCATGGATCCGATTGATCCTCCTCCACATGAGCATTCCTCTTCTAGGAAGAGGCCTTCATGGCTTAGGGGTCTACTTGATGATTCTGAAGGACATGATGCACCCCAAGGAACCTTTCGTAAAAGTAAGAAACCCGATAGGTATCAGGGATACTTGACCATCATGAGCATGACTATACAAAATGAGCCTTGATGATTCTCAGATGTTGTCAAGCATCAAGTACGGAAGGATGCTATGACCTAAGAATATGAGTCTATCATGAGGAATGATGTCTGGGAAGTAGTTCCTAGACCCCAAGACGAGACAACTGTTACTTCCAAATGGCTTTACAAGATAAAGCATGCAACAGGTGGAAGTACGAAAAAGTATAGGCTCGTTTTTTTGCTCGTGGTTTCTCCCAGAAGGAAGGTATAGACTATGGTGAGATATTCGCACCTGTTTCCAGATATACGACCATCTGCTCGATCATAGCCCTTGCAGCTTCACAAGGATGGAACCTACATTAGATGGAAAGCAAGACTGCATTCTTGCTCGACTCAATCAAAGAAGAGGTCTACGTGGAGCAACCCGAAGGATTTGAGATTTATGATCAAAAATATCATGTATGTAGGTTGAAGATGATAAACCTCTCATACTGGTGTTGTATGTGGATGACCTCTTTCTAACAGGCGCACACCCTCTTATTCAAAAATGTAAGAGGGAGTTGGCTTCTGAATTTGAAATGAAGGACCAAGGACTTGAAGTGTGGCAGAAGCCAAGGGAAATTTTCATGTCTCAAGGAAAATATGTGGTGAAGATTTTGAAAAGATTTGATATCGTGGACTGCAAGCCAGTGACTACCTCGAGAATAAGATGACCCACATGAAGTTTTTCCCTAGTTGCCAATTTTAACACTCCCTCTAAACCAGGGAGAAATTCATCTGCAATCTGTCTATCGATCATTACTATTCATCCATCAAATGCACTGCCCTATATAGCCTAACCCTTGCCCTGCTCTGCTCTATTCTGCCTGTTCTTCTTTGTCTTGTTCTGCTCTGTACTGATCTGTACTGTTTTTCTCTATTCTGCTTTGCTCTTGCATTGTTCTGTTCTGCTCTGCTTTTTTCCGAATTATGACGAAGAAGAAATGATCGAGGATGTATCATACTGACTCAAAGTCAGTCTCAGAGTACGTACCACTGGTCCCAGACCAGTCTCAACCAAACCGAAGTCAGTGTCATAGTGAGTAGAACTCCACTAGTCCTAGACCAATATCATACTCCGAGACTGACTTCGTGTCAGTGCAGTACTAGTCTGGGACCAGTGAGAGTGGTACATAGTATGACGCTGACTTCGGGTCGGTTGAGACTAGTCTGGGACCAATGGTACACTCTCTGAGACTGCGACACTGGTATCGGACCAGTGTTAGGAGTTGTACCATACTACGACACTGACTTCATGTCGGTTGAGACTGGTCTGGGACCAGTAGTACATACTCCGAGACTGACTTCGTGTCAGTGCAGTACTAGTCTGGGACTAGTGAGAGTGGTACATACTATGACGTTGACTTCAGGTCGGTTGAGACTGGTCTGGGAACAGTGGTACACTCTCTGAGACTGCGATACTAGTCTGGGATCAGTGGTAGGAGTGGTACTTACTATGAAGCTAACTTCGGGTCGGCTGAGACTGGTCTAGGACCAGTGATACGCACTCTGAGACTGACTTTGAGTCAGTGGAGGATGATACTGGTCTAGGACCAGTGGTACACACTCTGAGACTGACTTTGAGTCAGTGGAGGATGATACTGGTCTAGGACTAGTGGAGTTGTACTCACTATGACGCTGACTTCGGGTTGGTTGAGACTGGTCTGGGAGCAGTGGTACATACTCTGAGACTGAATTTGAGTCAATATGATACATCCTCGATCATTTCTTCTTCTTCATAATTCAGCCAAAAGCAGAGCAGAACAAAACAATGCAAGAGCAGAGCAGTATAGGGCAAAACAAGGAAAAGAAAAACAGGAAGAATAGAGCAGAGCAGGGCAAGGGTCAGGTTGTACAGGGCAGCGCATTTGATGGATGAATAGTAATGATCGATAGACAGATTGCAGATGAATTTCTCCCTGGTTGAGAGGGAGTGTTAAAATTGGAAACTAGGGTAAAACTTCATGTGGGTCATCTTATTCATGGCTGATAATATTTTTATTAGATTCCTCTCGTCGAGAGGTGTAGGATTGATATAAATTTCATCCGATTCTAATAAGTATTCATGGAGATATGAATTTATTTTGATTATGGAATTATTATCACACCGACCTACAACTCATGTAGGTTTAGAAGCCCAACAGTCGCCTCTATTCAAACACCAACGTTGTGTATAAATATAAGAGGACATTTCTTCATTTATTCAAACACTTCTCATCACATCTCTCTCTCTTTACTGCGCAGAAATGAGTCTCTTCTCTACTGCACAGAAATGGGTCTCTCTCTCACACATGTGAAGCCGGAAGCTGTTGAACCTAAAGCTGCAACTGTAGATCCAAAGATTGATTTGCGTGGCCTAGAAGATCTCCTCTTTGGAACTGCACTGTAGGTTCATCTGAACCTCCTCTAGAAGCCGCAACTTTTGGTGGTGGAATGAAGTCAGTCTGATGAATGGTTTGCAAGATATCGACTGCCCTAGTTTGAAGTCGGAAACTGCTGAAACTGAAGCTACAACTGCAGAAGTAAAGATTGACCTACGTGGCCTAGAATAACTCCCATTTGGAACTACTTTATAGGTTCATCTGAACCTCCTCTAAAATCCGCAACTTTTGGTGGTGGAATGAAGTCAATCCGATGAACGGTTTGCAAGATATCGACTGCCCTAGTTTGAAGCCGGAAGCTGCTGAAACTGAAGCTGCAACTGCAGAAGTAAAGATTGACCTGCGTGGCCTAGAATATCTCTTCATATGAACTACGTTGTAGTTTCATCTGAACCTCCCTTGGAAGCCACAACTTTTGGTGGTGGAATGAAGTCAATCCGACGGTCGATTTGTGAGATATCGTCTGCCCTAGTTTGATAATGAAGCCACTAATGTTGATGCTGTTGATCTAGGGTTTGCTACTGCTGATATGAATCAGATTTATTGTATTATTTCTCTCTGTTGAATTATTGAAGATAAAAGAACATTTGATCAAAGGGTTTCCCCACACATTGTGGGGTTTTTCCTTGGCTAGCCGCCACATCTTGTGTCTCTTGTCTTGGCTTGTTTTTTGTCGATCGTTTAATGTTCTATCTGTACTTTACTTTATGTACATGTGATTGCTAATCTGTGGAATATAATAAGGAAAAGAAGTAAACTATTATAAGCATAGAACATACCATAACTTAACAATATAGCAAGACAATATCTAAAATTCGTATCCAAGGTTCATAAAGATTTTGGCTGAAATGGGTTTTAATTTTATCTTCTGAAATGTCGTAGAAAAAAACGTTGTAGTGAAAATTCCACGATGACATGTTTGAAGCAGCGAAACCCTAGAATCCAAAGCTTTTGTACCAATTATTATGCAACTAGCTCACAAAATAGAAGAAAATATAGATCAACGATTTCAAAATCAGCCTCTTAGAGGGGGAAACCTCCTTTACATTACACAAATGAACAATTCTTGGATGATACAAATGACAAGACCTCCTTTTTATACATAGGAGTCTAAGGGGTCACAATATAGTCAAAGTCGACATAACAATAATAATGTAAGGGCACAACAATAACAATAAGGGGATATATTGACAATAATAATAAGGGAATACACTAGTATTATAGGGACCTGAAAATGCGCCAGTGTGGTACATGTACTTAAATTCCCCAGGGTATCTTCTAAAGAGCATCACTAGGAGGTTTTTAATTTTAAAAAAATTAGCGGTGCTATAGTTAAACAAAGAACATATGTAGTTCATGTATTAGAATGCCTTGGGGCGTCTTAAAAAAAGCATTGTTATATATTTTTTAATTAAAAAAATGTGGTGCTCATGGATATTTTATGCACCAGTGTAGTTATAGTAATGCACCAGAGGAGGGTTAAATAAAAAAACCTTCCCAGCCATAAATTTCATTTTTACCATCTACAGTGCTAGAGAGATATGAAGCACCAGTGCCACTCTTGCCTCATGCAAGCACCCTGATGTCAGTGATTCTCTTGCTCACCATCCTTCCGTATTGTGTTCACTCCCCAACTTTCCAATTTTTTCAAACTGTGGTAATTTTTTTCTCCATTACGTGTTAACAATGCCTCCCCAACGACCAAATGTCCAAGTAATATTTATGTTTCTCTTTAATTTAAATTTTTAGCAGATCAAAATTGCAAATTTGCTTAAAACTTCCATTGTTTTTTAACGTAATGCACTGCTATTGTTATAGGGTGCACTGTAGTTAACAAATGAAGAAAGAATAACTAGCAACGTTTCATTAAAATATTGGTAATTCTCACTACAAGGAAAAGACCTTCCAGTGGAGGTTTTTGCAGAAGCCCCTATAAAAATAGCCCAAAAATATGTTTGTAACGGAGGTCACTAGCAGAGGTGGACGGGCGTATATTTTAGCGGATGTTTTGGACAACATGTCTACAATCTACAAATCCACCAGTGCTTTACTATCGGTTCAAGCATTGGTGCCACATAGAACATGGTGCACCATGGAAAATTTATATTTATAAAATAAAGAAAACACAGTGCACCAAATAACACAATACATCGGTGCTTGAATAATCAATAGCACCAGAGAAATGTTACTTCAAAAATTTTTAGTGCTATATACACCCACAGCACCAGTGCCCTTTGTGTAGTAAAACACCCAGTGCATACCAAGAAGGACCACAACTATAGTTTTTAAATTTCAAAAAAATGTGGTGCTATTTTCCAACAATGCATTGGTGCAGTACATGTACTAAAATGCCTCAGGGCATCTTATAAAGAGCATTGCTAGGTATTTTTAAATTTTTAGAAAAGCAACGGTGTTATAGTCAAACAAAGCACCAGTGCAGTAGTTGTATTAGAACTCCTCAGGGCATATTAGAAAAAATACTGCTATATATTTTTTTATTTAAAAACAAAACATGGTGCTCATGGATATTTTCTGCATCAGTGCGGTTATAGTAACGCACTAGAGGAAGGTTAAACAAAGAAAATCTTCTTGGTCGTAAATTTCATTTTTACCATCTACAGTGATAAAGAGATCTGAAGCATTGATGCCACTCTTGCCTCATGCAAGTGCCATGACATTGGTGCTTCTCTTGCTCACCATCCTTCTGTACCATGCTCCCATAAAGTATTGAAATTGGTGTCAAGTCGAAGTGTTCATTGTTCTAAATCCAACAACGTTCATTTCACCTCAATTTGACACCATATGCTCAAGTTATCGCGTGCTGACTGTTTAGCCCAACAATGAAAAATTTAGTAGGTCTATTGACTGGGTGACCATACAGCTGACACAACAAGGTGACTATGCAAGCACGGGACAACTGGGTGTTGACACTTTTCCTTCTTTGGTTCATTGATTGGAGGTTGATTTTTATTGGTTGGTGGCTTTTGTGTGGTGGACCAGTATCATGGTCATGCAAAATTTTTGGTATGGTCAGACTGAGGTCCCAAAGGTTTGAACCCCTGACCTTGTAAAAAACAACTCCACGCTCTACGGGTTTTCCTATGATGGGTCTTAACATATATATGCCCAAGGTGTTATTTATGGTTTTAGCATTTTAGTTTTGGGGGATGGGGTCAGGGCTAAGCCCCTGGCCCCTAGTCATGACCTTGGAATAAGACCATAGGCTCTTGCAGACGTTGCAAAATATAAGGGGCTAGACCCTAGCTCTTGGCCCATGGCTATATGCCTCTACAACGTGACCAAAACACATGGATTAAGGCACTAGTAAAAAGGAGTTTCGGAGAGGCGTCAGCCTAGGTTCCTTTGGACACCCATGTGACTCGACACCAAGATTTTAGGGGACTGACAGTTATCTTAAACCATGGTCTCATTTAACCCGATAATACCACATGCCAAGGTTTTAAGGGTTAGGCCGACAGGGGCGGGTGTTAAGGCCCAACTCACAGCATTCTATGGCCATATGACCCGAATTTGCGGTCTTAAGGGGTTATTGGCTAATTTAATCGTCCAATAAAATGTACTGGAAGAGGGTGAAAATGTCACTTTGTTAGCGAAAAATAGGGTGGATTTGTTGGACAATTAGATAGTTGGTCCAATTTGTAGGAAAGTTAACAATAAAACTCATGGGAGAGCTTAAGAGCCATATTTTTTTGAGGTTTTGACCAAATTGAGCTCATGAAGAGTCCACTTAGGGGTTTTTTGATATTCTAGATCTAATGGTTACCTATAATTGCTTATTTGATAAAACCTAAAGAGTCTTTTTGCAGTTTTAAGACCAAGGGTGTATGGATCAATCAGGTTTTTGAAGCAGTTCTAGGAGATGTTTGAGCATGGAGAAGGCCTTGTAGGGGTTTTCTCACCTTTAGAATCTATTGCATCAGCTGTAACTTGCAGGGTTCAACTAAGGTTTACTTTTCTCATTATGTCATGTTGAAGGGATTTTTTTTATTCTCTTCAATGTGTAATTGAAGTGCTCATATGCTCAATTAATATCATTTCAATTAGAGTATAGGATCTTTGTAGGAGATACCTTATATTGTTGCTTTATGTCAAAGTTCTTTGTAGGAGAACATTACATTGTAGGGGTAATAGCCATATGTTTTCACAAGCAAACTTTTATGTTCTCCTTTTTACACTAAATATATGGAGCGGTCCAACTATGTTGGCATGCTCGGAGATGTAGCCCAGGAGAGGTGAACTCCTTCAACAAATCCTTTGTTATGCTCTTCATGATGCCTACATGAGTTATGTGATATTATGTTGCCTATGTTAAGTTTACATGTGAATAATAACTCATGAATTGAAGATACATTGAAAGAAACCTGTTTTTGTGTCATAATCCATTATTACCTTGCAAAGTATCAGAACAATCCTTCTTTATTTTTTTGTTTGATTTTGGAGAAGAGGAAAAAGACACCTCCTCCATTTTTAGATCACTTTCCAATCTTTTCAAAGTGTGGTAAAAAAAAAAAATAAAAAAAATAAAAAAAATCTCCATTACGTGTTAATAATGCCACCTTGATGACCAAATGTCCAGGTAATGTCTATGTTTCTATCTAATTTATTTTTTTAGTAAATTAGAATTACAAATTAGCTTAAAATTACCATTTTTTTAACATAATGCACCGTTATTGTTACAGGGTGTACCACAGTTCAATGCGTGAATGTAACACACCGCTATTGTTGCAGTGAATTTAGTAAATATAAACACACTGAGAAAGATATAAATTGTACATCGGTGTGTTAGGTTTGGTGCATTTATATTTACCAAAAACACCACAAAAGTAATATTTAAGATATAGCTATAGATCAATGTGTTTGATAACCTGAATGTTCCATACCGGTGCAAAATGATTATAGCTGCGCACTAATGCATTAGTGTGACGCACCGTGATGAAAATTTAAATTTGTGAAACAAAAATGGTGCATCATACTTATGTGCACACTGATGCCACTACAGTTTTGTTTTACAGCACACCAAATATGGTGCATGGTTGTATTTTAGGTGCGCCGATGATTTTTTTTTTTTTTTTATTTAAAGTTATGTTTCCATATTTATAAATATATTTTTCATTTAATAAAAAAAAATTGCATTTTATGTATGAGAATGATGTATTTTATATGTCAATCATGTAGCAAAGACGTCAACAGAGGAAGCAACAAGAGGAGTAGGAGAAAATGGCGGACCCATACAATATGGTCTGATCTTGGGAGGCTATACTAAGGGAGAGGGATTTATACCCTCGCCCTATTATTGCAACGACCCAATAGATCTTAAGGAATGTAGGCCTCCTTAAGTACTATGAGGAGTATACATCCCTAGGCACACTTTGTCTTATTGGTGCATCTGATCCACTGATGGAATGCCCAGGAGCAGGGTTTCCATGTCGGTCTTCGGCCATGGTATAGACCCTCTGAGGAGGACATATACGTTATCGTCACTACCATTCCACACTCTAGTAGTGACGTGAAGCGCTCTAGTTTCCCTCTTTTTTATTATATATATTCTTTGACATAAGTGCCACATTGCATCAAATGGTCTACCATTTTTTAAGGCAGATTTGTATGGTTTTAGATAGATGTCATGCGTTGAGATATGGGAGAGAAACCTTCTCTTTCGCTTCAAAATTTTTTTGTTTAATTTTTGAGAGGTTTTTAGAGATGAGGCCTACATTTGACTTTCATCCTCCTAGGTCGATTATTGAGATCCAAATGCACATGTGGGGGTAGATGATGCCCAAGAGGGGTCTGTCAGAGTATTCAACTAGGATTTCTGTCAAGGTACTAGCACTACTGGTCAGTGAGGATGACCATGTGTTTGTTGTATTGGCATTTCCATACACAGGGATTGATTGGAGACAGTTTCCCAACATCCTCTTCACACTGCCTGAGCCTCCAGATGATAGAGGTAATATTAGTGTTTTCTTTAAATTAATATAGTTTCATTTTATTGTTTTAATTAATTAAAATAAAATTTATTTTAGCACATTATTTAACTTGTTTTATTAAATTGTTTAATGAAATTGTCTAATTATTGTTATGTACTATATATTTTGTAGACATCTACACATTCGATGGGGACATGCCTCCTCTCCCACCGGATGGAGGAGATGACGAGATGGGTGAGGCCTAAGAGGGTGAGGCACATCCTTAGGGGGGGCGGGTGCCTGTGACTAAGATGGTCAACAATTTCAAATGGATTACTGTTATAGATTGGCCAGAGTTTTGTTTGAGGAATTCCACCCTACGAGGCTCGAGATATCAAAAGAGGTCCTAGGTTCGTAGATCTCTAAAAGGACTGTCTGCACGAGATTATGTCTCTTATGCATCATATCGTCAGAGCTAGTAGGGTACTGGTAGCAATGAGGGATGCAGGGCATGCAATGGATGATATGTCAAATGAAGGTGGTGATCATGATGATGAGGGAACTGATTATGATCATGATGATGATATTGGTGATCACGATCATGATGATGAGGGTGTTGATCATGATGCTTCTAGTAGTACTACCCCATCGGATCATGCTCATCAACCATCTGATCATGAGATGCCAAAGCTATAGGATGTGCATTATGTTTCTCCTGATAGAGAAAACCAACCACCTCCTCTTGCACCTCAGAGTTTGTCACACTGTGATGTTGAGGTAGTAGTTGACAATCCATCTTCTTCTATTGTAGACCAACCACCTCCTCCTCCATCTTAGAGTTCGACATATGTTGAGACTGTACTTGACCATCATCGTCTTCTACTGCAGACAAGGTAGCTGGAACTACTATGTTTATTGTATCAGATATTTGATTGCATATGTTTGACTTTTCTGTATATATATAATATATATATATTATATATATATATATATATATAATATATATATATATATATATGGTGCATTCTTTTTATTCATGTTTATGTACTTAATTTATATGTTGGTGTTGATGTGTATATTGTTAGGTCATGTTAGATATTTTCATTTAATGTGCTTGCAGATAGATATGTATATGATAACAGTTATTTGACATGCGATGTATATTAGTTTGAGGATGTGTGTGGTGATGATATTAGATTACAATGTTTTTGTTTGTTAGATGTGATCACAATGATGATGCTCTATTAGATTATTAAATTTGTGTGCTAGGTAATGACATTTATATGTGTTAGAGGTGTATATAATTAGATGATGGTAGTGAATTCAAATGTGTATCTTAGATGTTGTTTATGTTTGTTAGATGGTTATCATCATGATGTTTATTTTTATGAAATAATATTTATTATAGATTGTGTATTGGTGAACTTATATCAATTTTTTATATATGAAATTGCATGCAAAACACCTTAAAAAAAAAAAAAAAAAAACAACAACAACAACAAACAACAACAACAACAACAACACAAAAAACACAAAAAAACAAAAATAATTTTATAAATTACAAAGTTTAGTATGGTTGTTTTATAAAATTCAATTAATGCTAAATTTAAAATGTTTAAGTCAAATTTGTTTATAATTAATTTAGATTTAATATAACTGAAAAAATTATATTTTTATAAAATTTATTTTATTACTAAGGTTACGAGATTTTCAAGAAATTTAAATTTAATATTTATAGAAAATCTTACCAATTTAAATTAAAAAATTCTCTCTCTAAAGATGAAGATCAAGAAATGTAAAATAAGGCTTGTGAAGTTACTTGTAGTTGGGGATTTTCTCTATTGGAAGTTCCCCCTTAAAGAGGCAAGTGAACTATTTTCTAATAATAAAGATATAACGTTTTGGTTCTTTATTTGCTATTGTATTGGTTTAAAATTAACTCTTTTTAATAATAAATATTAGTTAAATAACACAAAAATGATACTATATTAGATTTAAAACTTTGAAAAATAATACATTTGATTATTTCTTAATGAAAAACTCAAAAAATATTATTTTCCCACATACTTGTAACGCGATAGTCACTAATATTCATGTTTTCATGTTTCTCCTAGCTAATATTACATCATGTTCAGACTGATAAAAGCATATCTACTTTACATAATTTACTTATAAATACATAAAAATAGATATTTATTTTACATAATCTAAATAGGAAAGACAAACGCATCACCAAGTCTATTTGAAAGTCAAACAAATACCTCTTAATCACCATCACATTATTTATTATTTAATTTGTAGCCATAAAATATTTATTAATTCAACTTTTATTTATGATTACCATTGAAAGGAAAAGTCAAAATTGTTCCATTATCCATGACGAAAAAATTAAAAACTCTCAGACATCCATGTAAGCCCATTTGTTTCTCTTATGGTCCATAAAAAAATGTAATCAACATTTTATATATGGATAAGACCTCCTTTTAGTTTACATAATGTTGCAAGCACTGTAATTTAAATATAGTTAACATAAATTTACCTCTCATGACAAGAATTTAATCTTACATATTAATACACAATCTTTTCATTGTTAAAGTCCTCATAGAGTTATCACTACATGATTTATTAATTTTGAACTAAACAAGAACAAAAAGCATGTGAAGTGATTAATAAACCAATAAGTATCTATTGAGAATAAATCTTCAATGTTGTTTCTAAATTCACTATTTTCTTCTCATTTTCCAATTTGAGAAGGATTGTGACCTTGAATCCTTATTACCATAAATATTGTACACAATTGGAAATACTTAGTTTTAAGTGTAAAAATCTTTCCACTACAAAAAAATGTGCAAAAACATTTGTGAATGTTACCAATTATATTATTAAATGCCAACATGACGAATAAAAATATATGTATTATAATTAGTGAAATAAAGAAAAGAAAAAAATATAACAAAAATATAAATGATGAAATAAAACATATACATATCACTTTCCATTGTCATCAACCTAATTATCTTCCTCACTCGGTGTGATAACATTGTTGTTCTCAAAATTATGTTTTGATTTAGGTTCATGTCTTAATACGAACCACCAATCCCTATCCAACACATCTGGGTAAAAAACACTTGGTTTCAGTGTTTTGAGAAAACATAAGGCTCCCTAGATTCATGCCATCTTTCTAGAGTTGATAAATATCAACCCACTATAGTGAGTTGGAATGAAGAGAATTCCCTTTGAATGATCTCTTGTATCATTCCAGCATAACCTAACGTACCATGCATTAGGTTTTGATTGTGGTGGCTAGCACGACTAGATTGGTAGAACTCGACTTCCACTCAACAGTCTTGTGTCATGTATCCATCATCGGCAACCTCCATGTGAAAATTATGTCATGCCCATATAGATGGGAAAAAATGCAACTGTAAAAAAACAAAAAATATGTGTCATGTGTCTAATAACCTGAACATAATTAAAATTATAAAATATATATAAATGTTACAATTCAAAAGTCAAGTATGAAGTTAAAACTGTATAGAAAGAGATTATAATTACCAATTTGCTGCACCTAATCCCTATGTTTAGTGCATCCTCTTCAACATACAAGTAACGACCAGATGCATCGTATTTCTCTCTGACTTGATCAACAACCCAACTGTTAGGGCATGTCATTGGCATATTTTATTTTAAATGATCAGGATAAGGCACACTTCTACCATTCAACTGTTTGAATGTTTTCCTGTCACTATCCCATTTCCTCCTCTTCTATTCGTATAACGCGACCCACAATTGTGTCACTTCCATATTATAAAAGAGTGAATTGTGATGGCTTCAATTTATGAATTTGCTGATGAAATCAAACCAACATATATAAATATATATATATATATATATATATAATATAATATATATATATATATATATATAGATATAGAATATAGATATGATATAGATATAGATATAGATAAGATAGAGATAATAGATATAGATAGAGATATAGATATAGATATAGATAGTACGTACGAGATCAAACGTATACGATATATATACCCCTCTACCATAGAACCCTCGTATTTTTCCCTTTGTCGAACAAAACCTTTCAATTTCTTCATGTACCTCTCTAATAAGAACATCCCATGACAAGAAACCACCCCAACTAATTCAACCTCATCTACTAGGTGAATTAGAACATGAACCTATAAGCCCATGAAACTCGTCAGCGATTCCTTCTCAAACATACAAACAATATTAGCTATCTCTTGACGCCACCATGGAATGCCAACCACATGAATCTCCTTTGATGTGATCCAACGCACAAATGCGGATACTTTAGATATGGCATGACATAGGTCTTAGGGGAATTCATGGTTCACAGGCCTACACATGAGAAGAGGATAATGACACTCCATAGTAAATAGTACATTACACAAAAATTAATTATAAAATATCCCATTACATAAAAGTAAAAAAATAAATAATAAAATCATTTTTTTGACATAGGTACTCTAAGAAGGTTCAAATGGTCATGTGATTTCAACCCTGAAAAACAATCTTCCCCAATGAAGCAACGTTGTAGTTAAGACTCATATAAAGAGGGAACCTTCACACTCATTATAACCTCCTTTGCCAAAGAAATATCAACTTTATTTAAAATCCACGTGACGTCACCTTCTTTGAAAGACCAAGAGGGACCAACCTCTCCTCTATTTTCTTGTCTTGGCCAATGTTTCTTTTTAGTTTTTAAAGAAATAAGATCTCTCCTAATAGCCAATGTGTCACTTTCTTCACTTGCTTTCTACCGGGGATTATGAGAGCTAACATAAGATGTTCATTCTTACAGACAACGATGGGGGATATTTTTATTGATCACTACTACATGCCAAACATAATAGTTGATGTTTTGGAGGGAATATGGGTTGACGCCATCCATGCCTATGTTGAGCCATAGACTTCATACTTCATCCTTGAAATTTTTAGGCCATGTATCCTCTATATGCTTCATGGCTATTGACTCTATTGGGATTCACATAACTCTTGACTCACTTCTGTGTGAGGCATGCCGTCCCTACAACATAGCTAATTATTTGCAATGAAAGAGCCTTTTAATCCTTGGGATTATAGGCATGTGCCTTAATATATAATGAGCATAATGACACCATGTGCATTTTTTTTTAATTACAATACCTGTCATGCCCACATTTTGGAAATATATCTTTGACTACATATTCTCCTCTATATAGAATACAAGATTCCTTCATAGATGCAATATGATATGATATGTACTCAACATCCAATATTTTCAACAACTACTTTACCTCTTCGTAGCTACTTGACAAGAAATTATCACTTGAAAGAACCTTATCTTTGGATAAATTGTAGTTGATGGGGAATATAATTTTACAATGTCAATATTTAGCTTTCGTATAATCAACCATTTTTAATGTTGATTGTGTGACAAGATTTCTCAAAATATAAGGGACTTGATTGATCATGTAGGTGAATTACCTTAATATTGTCGAGAAACGTGCATTCAACATGCCAAAATTTTCTTTCAAGTTGCACAAAGAGAGGGGTGGTGGAATAAAATTTCAGGCTTTTGAATAAGGCATCAGTGATATGAGTATCATCCCCTAGTTCATCATTCTGGAATGAATCTATCACCATTGCTTCCATGACAGTCATATCTCATAAGTATATGAGTATCATCCCCTAGCTCAGCATTTTGGAAAGAACCTAACAACATTCCTTCTATGATAGTCATATCTCATAAGTAATCATCCATAACAACCTCTATTACGCAATGTCTATGACTACGGACAAAAGTATCTTCCCTAGTCCTGGAAAACTGACCTAAAACAATAGAAATAAAAAGGGACTAATGTTTTCCTTAAAGTAAATAGATAACTGGATGAAGCCTACCTGGAATATGTCATATTCTTTTCTCCCTCCTTTGCTTGAATGCTCCAATCCTAGCTCTAATAACTATTATTAGAACCTACACAGTCAAATAACACAAGCCAATGATCCAAGAAATTTATGTAGCATCATCTAATCACTTTATTCAATAGATCAACATGGTATTGAAATATATGAAACCATAACATCTTATATAAGAAAACAAATAACTCTTTGCATTAATAGAAATGGAGTGAGTTACAAAAAAAATAGGTGTTGATCTTATAAAAGAGCTCCTCCAAGTTGAATTATCCTTTCCTTGTCACAAAGTGCACCTCTAATCACTCTAATGCATATAAATATATCTCTCACATCAACAGCATAAGGGTAGAATCACTCTCCAAAAAGCAACCCCTTTCCTATGGATGGCAGTAAATATATAGGTGAAGGAGGTAGTTCATGAATTCTTATCCTTTCACCAATTAAGATCCACTCTTGATGGGAGGATCAGCTTAAGGGATAAGGGATGAAAACTTAAAAGTATGATATGATAGGATTCGATACTTTTATCTTAGGTAAATGGTTACAACAGATTCTGGAAGCTTCTAGAAGAAGAGGCTTCGGGGTTCTCTCTCTCTTTTCCCGAAATCAATGCACCCCAACACTAGGCAACCTGTTGGTGATCAACACACGTGCAGATTAGAGTAACCTAGTAGTCAACAATGTCCAGTAGGAGGCAAGGGAGTGTTGGTCCTTAGAATGATTGAAACAAGGTGTTTCAGGAAAAAGCACCTATAGTTATATTAAATGTATATATAGTTATGCTATGTCATAGTTATCTAGTTATGTTATATATATTTTGTTAATAAAATTTATTAAACAATAAGAATTTGTCGTTTTGGCTTTTATATAGTAATATTTATTTAAGTACATTAATTTTTTAAAACATTACTATATTTTATTAAAAAAAATTTTAAAATATATTAATTAAATTAAAAAAATGAAATACAATTTCTTATCTGATAAATAGAGGTTCACTTTGAGCAACCATATTCATCATGTCAATCTCAAGCTCTTAATTAATTAATTTATTGGTTATAGTTGTTTTATGTTTTGGAGTTTTGCTGGACATATTTTTGGTCAAATTTGTTTGAAAAAAAAATTGAAAATTTATTTCACTAAATTCCTAAGAAAAAGCTTTAAAACCTAAAATAGTTAGAAAAAAAAATTACCATTCAAAATCAGGAAAAAAATCACAATAAACATGCTACCATTGCAATTATTGAAAAACTTATACAATGAAATGAAAAAAAAAATAAAACCTAAATTATAATTTTTTTAGTGGTTTTCAGGGGTTTTCTTGGTGGTTTTTTGTGGTTTTCGTAGTTTTTTTTGTGGTTTTCGTAGTTGTTTTTTATGGTGGGTTTTTATTTCAAATTAATTTATTTTATTTTGCAAGAAAACCTACCTTGTCTTGAACCTATGGGTCATTGGATGTGTCGCTGGGTAGCTCAATCGAGCTTTCAATCCCTTAGTCGAGCTCTTGACTCCTAGCGATCTACACAAAAAATGGCTTGCGCAATCCACAAATAGGTTTTTAATAGGAGTTAATGGCTTGATCGAGCATTTAAAATGGTTTAATCGAGCATTTAAATTGGTTCAATCGAGATCCATTTTTTCACCTCAACACGCCCTCTCTTTACCAAAAAGTGTAACCCACATGTATATGTATATTATAAAATAATAATATAATAATATATATATATAATAATAATATATATATATATAATATTATATAATAAATATATATATATATATAATATATAATATAATATATATATATAATATAATAATATAAGATATCATGACAAACATAAACCATCAATCCATTTACCATGGATTAGAATACAATCGTAGTTCCTCATAGTTCCTTCTCTAAAACTACAAAATTGTGGCCACAACCACCATGTGCCACAAAAATCATTAAAGGAAGTTTTGTGTGTGTTGAAAACCACAAAAAATGGATGCAAAAAGCCACCCATTTTTTTAAGAGGTTATACACTTGAACCCCTGCATAGGGAGGCTTTCCCCCCTTGTGATCCCCCTTTCCATGCCTAAAACAATATACAATGGATTGGGATAATTGTGCAAAGAATATAAAACATACCCAACATTGTTTTTCTACAAGAAACCTACATATGTTCTCTCTTTCAACATGCAAGCCCTATATCCATAACTACTACAAATAATGGATTCATAAAATACCTGTCATGTTACTAAAATAGGGCTTGTTAGTTTTGTGAGCTCACAAACCCCAAGAATGCAAAATTCACAATGTCATGTGAACCTTGGCATTCTAGCTCCTAAAAGGTAGGATAATTGCTAAAGATAGAAATTCCTTATAATCTAATGAATCTTGAACCATATTATATGTTCAACCATTTTGAAACCATAAATATTCCTGTGAATGCACTTGTGTGCTAAAATAAAGAGGGAATTTAACCTCTAGTTCTGCATGGAACTTGCGGGTTAACATGCATCTAGGGAAAAAATAATAATTTTATATTGTTAAGGGACTCATTTACACAGACCATGTAGTATGTGGAGATGAAATGGTAAGCAAAATTCCAACTTATAAAGCAACATTATTTGCATTTCCTCACTATAATTCACCACTTCAAACTACAAAATAAGCATTTATTATGAAGAGTGGAGCTATCATTAACAAATGAAGGAAGAACAACTATCAAAGTTTCGTTAAAATATTGGTAATTCTCACTACAATGAAAAGAACTTCTAACGGAGGTTTTTGTGAAAGCCCTTATAAAAAATAGCCCAAAAATATGTTTGTAGCGGAGGTGGACAGATGATTGTTTTAGCGAATGATTTTTGGATGGTGCATCTACAATCTACAAAGGCACTGATGCTTTACTATCCATACAAACACTAGTGCCACATAGAACATGGTGCACCATGGAAAATTTATTTTTATAAAATAAAAAAATATAGTGCGCTAAATAACACAATGCACTAGTGCTTGAAAAATTGAAAGCACCAAAAAATTGTTACTTTTAAATATTCTTAGTGTTATATACACCCACAACACTGGTTCGCTTTATGTAGTAAAACACCCCAGTGCATAACAAGAAGGATCACCGCTATAGTTTTAAAATTTCAAAAACATGCTTCTAGTAGTACTACCCCATCAGATCATGGTCATCAGCCATTTGATCATGAGATGCCAAAAATATAGGATGTGCATTATGTTTCTCTTGATAGAATAGACCAACCGCCTCCTCCTCCATCTCAGAGTTCACAGATGTTGAGACTGTAGTTGACCATCCATGGTCTTCTACTGCAGACCAGGTAGCTGGAACTACTATGTTTGTTGTATCAGATATTTGATTGCATTTGTTTGACTTTTTTGTATATAT
>APFE031082236.1:103540-120403 GCA_000404065.3 Pinus taeda | reverse complement strand
ATTTATTACTAAGGTTATGAGATTTTCAAGCAATTTAAATTTAATATTTATAGAAAATCTTACCAATTTAAATTAAAAATTCTCTCTCTAAAGATGAAGATCAAGAAATGTAAAACAAGGCTTGTGAAGTTACTTGTAGTTGAGGATTTTCTCTTTTGGAAGTTCCCCCTTAAAGAGGCAAGTGAACTTTTTTCTAATACTAAAGATATAACAATTTGGTTCTTTATTTGCTATTGTATTGGTTTAATTTTAACTCTTTTTAATAATAGATATTAGTTAAATAACACAAAAATGATACTATATTAGATTTAGAATTTTGAAAAATAATATATTTGATTATTTCTTAATGAACAACTCAAAAAATATTATTTTTCCCACATACTTATAATGAGATAGTCACTAAAATTCATGTTTTCATATCTCTCCTAGCTAATATTACATCATGTTCAAAGTGATAAAAGCATATTTACTTTAAATAATTTACTTATAAATACATAAAAATAGATATTTATTTTACATAATCTAAATAGGAAAGAAAAACACATCACCAAGTCTATTTGAAAGTCAAACAAATACCTCTTAATCACCATCACATTATTTATTATTTAATTCGTAGCCATAAAATATTTATTAATTCAACTTTTATTTATAATTACCATTGAAAGGAAAAGTCAAAATTGTTCCATTATCCATGAAGAAAAAATTAAAACCTCTTAGGCATCCATGTAAGCCCATTTGTTTCTCTTATGGTCCATTAAAAAATGTAATCAACATTTTATACATGGATAAGACCTCCTTTTAGTTTACATAATGTTGCAAGCACTGTAATTTAAATATAGTTAACATAACTTTACCTCTCATGACAAGAATTTAATCTTACATATTAGTACACAATTTTTTCATTGTTAAAGTTCTCATAGAGTTATCACTACATGATTTATGTTAATTTTGAACTAAACAAGAAGAAAAAGCATGTGAACTGATTAATAAACCAATAAGTATCTAAATTGAGAATAAATTTTCAATGTTGTTTCTAAATTCACTATTTTCTTCTCATTTTCTAATTTGAAAAGGATTGTGACCTTGAATCCTTATTATCATAAATATTGTACACAATTGGAAATACTTAGTTTTAAGTGTAAAAATATTTCCACTACAAAAAAATGTGCAAAAACATTTATGAATGTTACCAATTATAATATTAAATGCCAACATGACAAATAAAAAAATATATATTATAATTAGCAAAATAAAGAAAACAAAAAATATAACAATAACATAAATGATGAAATAAAACAAGTACATATCACTCTCCATTGTCATCAACATGATTATCTTCCTCGCTCATCGGGATAACATTGTTTTTATCAATATTATGTTTTGATCTAGGTTCATGTCTTAATATGAACCACCAATCCTTATCCAACACATTTGGGTAAAAAAAACACTTGGCTTCAGTGTTTTGGGAAAACATAAGGCTCCCTAGGTTCATGCCACATCTTTCTAGAGTTGATAAATATCAACCCACTATCGTGAGTTGGAATGAAGAGAATTCCATTTGAATGATCTCTTGTATCATTCCATATAACCTAACATCCCCCGCATTAGGTTTTGATTGCGGTGGCTAGCATGACTAGATTGGTAGAACTCGACTTCCACTCAATAGTCTTGTGTCATGCATCCATCATCGGCAACTCTGTGCGAAAATGATGTCATGCCCATATAGATGGGAAAAAAAGCAACTATAAAAAAACAAAAGATCATTGTGTCATGTGTCATGTGTCTAATAACCTAAACATAATTAAAATTATAAAATATATATAAATGTTACAATTCAAAAGTCAAGTATGAAGTTAAAACTGTATAGAAAGGAATTATAATTACCGATTTGCTCCATCTAATCCTTATGTTTAGTGCATCCTCTTAAGCATACAAGTAACGACCAAATGCACCGTATTTCTCTCTGACTTGATCAACAACCCAACTGTTAGGGAATGTCATTGGCATATTTTATTTTAAATGATCAGGATAAGGCACGCTTCTACCATTCAACCATTTGAATAATGCAAAATTTATTGCTTCCATAGGAAAAATTCGTATAATGCAACCCACAGTTGTGTCGCTTCCATATTATAAAGAATGAATTTGTTGATGGCTTCAATTTATGAATTCGCTGATGAAATCAAACCAATATTATATATATATATTATATATATATATATATATTATATATATAATATAATATATAAGAGAGAAGAGAGCAGAGAGAGAGAGAGAGAGAGAGAGAGAACGTATGAGATCAAAATATGCATTAATCTGAAGTCAAGTGTGAATAGTTACCATGTAGTAATTTGAGAAATGATAAGCCTATGATTACTCTTTATCATCCACCTATTTCCATTCATTTTGAGAAGCTCCCCTTTTCTTTTGTCTTCAACCCTTTCGTCATCCCAAATCGCTCTGCCTGGTGTGTTGTCAATCTGATTGATATACTCACTAGCATAATAGAAAGGCGTATACGATATATATACCCCTCTACCATAGAACCCTCAAATTTTTCCCTTTGTCGAACAAAACCTTTCAATTTCTTCATGTACCTCTCTAAGAAGAACATCCAATGACAAGAAACCACCCCAACTAATTCAACCTCATCTACTAGGTGAATTAGAACATGAACCTATAAGTCCATGAAACTCGTCAGCAATTCCTTCTCAAACATATAGACAATCTCAAATCTCTCTTGACGTCACCATGGAATGCCAACCATATGAATCTCCTTTGATGTGATCCAACGAAAAAATGCAGATAATTTAGATATGACATGATGTAGATTTTAGGGGAATTCATGGTTCACACGCCTACACATGAGAAGAGGATAATGACACTGCATAGTAAATAGTACATTACATAGAAATTAATTATAAAATATCGCATTACATAAAAGTAAAATAAAATAAAATAATAATATCATTTTTTTGACATAGGTACTCTAAGAAGGTTCAAATGATCGTGCGATTTCAACCCTAAAAAATAGCCTTCCACATGAAGCAACATTGTAGTTAAGACCCATATAAAGAAGGAACCCTCACACTCATTATAACCTCCTTTGCCAAAGAAATATCAACTTTATTTAAAATCCACACGACGTCACCTTCTTTGAAAGACCAAGAGGGACCAACCTCTCCTCTAGTTTCTTGTCTTGGCCAATGTTTCTTTTTAGTTTTTAAAGAAATAAGATCTCTCCTAACAGACAATGTGTCACTTTCTTCACTTGTTTTCTACCAGGGACTATGAGAGCCAACATAAGATGTTCATTCTTCATAGACACCGATGGGGGATATTGTTATTGATCACTACTACAGGCCAAACATAATAGTTGGTGTTTTGGAGGGAATATGGGTTGACACCATCCATGGCTATATTCAGTCGTAGACTTCATACTTCATCCTTGAAATTTTTAGGCCATGTATCCTCTATATGCTTCATGGCTATTGACTCTGTTGGGATTCACATTGACTCTATTGGGATTCACATAACTCCTAACTCAGTTCTGTGGAGGCATGTCATCCCTACAACATAGCTAATTATTTGCAATGAAAGAGCCTTTTAATCCTTTGGATTATAGGCATGCACCTCAATATATAATGAGCAGGACCATGTGATTTAACCATTTTTTTCTTAATTACAATACCTGTCATGCCCACATTTTGGAAATATATCTTTGTCTGCATATTCTCCTCTATATAGAATATAATCCTTCATAGATGCAATATGATATGATCTGCACTCAACATCCAACATTTCCAACAACTACTTTACCTCTTCGTAGCTACTCAACAAGACATTATCACTCAAAAGAACCTTATCTTTGGGTAAACTGTAGTTGGCAGGGAATATAATTTTACAATGTCGATATTTAGCTTTCGTAAATTCAACCATTTTTAATGTTGATTGTGTGATAAGATTTCTCAAAATATAAGGGACTTGATTGATCATGCAAGTGAATTACCTCAATATTGCCGAGAAACATGCATTCAACATGCCAAACTTTTCTTTCAAGTTGTATACAGAGAGAGGTGGTGGAAGAAAATTTTAGGCTTTCGAATAAGGCATCAATGATATGAGTATCATTCCTTAGCTCATCGTTCTGGAATCAATCTATCAACATTTCTTCCATGACATTCATATTTCGTAAGTAATCATCCATAACAACCTCTGTTATGCAATTTCTATGACTACAGACAAAAGTATCTTCCCTAGTCCTGGCAGACCGACCTAGAACAACAGAAAGAAAAAGGGACTAATGTTTTCCTTAAAGTAAATAGATAACGGGATGAAGCCTACCTAGAATATGTCGTATTCTTTGCTCCCTCCTTTGCTTGAATGCTCCAATCCTAGCTCCAATCACTATTATTAGAACCTACACATTCAAATAACACAAGCCAATGATCCAAGAAATTTATGTAGCATCATCTAATCACTTTATTCAATAGATAAACATGGTATTGAAATATATGAAACCATAACATTATATATAGGAAAACAAATAACTCTTTGCATTAATAGAAATGGTGCGAGTTACAACAAAAAATAGGTGTTGATCTTGTAAAAGAGCTCCTCCAAGTTGACATATCCTTTCCTTGTCACAAAGTTCACCTCTAATCACCCTAATGCATATAAATATATCTCTCACATCAGCAACATAAGGGTAAAATCACTCTCCAAAATCCAACCCCTTTCTTATGGATGGCAATAAATATATAGGTGAAGGTGGTAGTTCATGAATTCTTATCCTTTTACCAATTAGGGCTTGAGATCCACTCATGATGGGAGGATAAGCTTAAGGGATAATGGATGAAAACTTCAAGGTATGATATGATAGGATTCGATACTTTTATCTTAGGTAAAAGGTTACAGTAGATCCTGGAAGCTTCTAGAAGAAGAGGCGTCGGATTTCTCTCTCTTTTTTCCGAAATCAACGCACCCCAACACTAAGCAACCTGTTAGTGATCAACACATATGCAAATTAGAGTAGCCTGGTAGTCAACTATGTCCAGTAGGAGGCAAGGGAGCATTGGCCCTTAGAATGATTGAAACAAGGTGTTTTCAGGAAGAAACTCAGGGATTAGAATGAGTCATGCTTAGGGCCTTGTGCAAGCATGAGGATAAGGAGATCAAAGGATGTTGATTGATCCATTTGAAGGCATATTGACCATATGTGACAAAATTGCCTATAATAGATCCCCCCCTAAAGTACAAATTTAAAAATGATAGATGATGACAAAATTATTTTACCTTGTGACAAGTCGAGATCGAGAATAACTGATGAAATCATCATCTATTAAAATACATTTACATAATGATATCTTTTTTGAGGGAGGCATACCCATACTAAATACATAAGATAACATTACATGTACAATGATCAAAAGACATGTCCACAGATGACTAATGGTGGACCCATGATTAGATGAATTTCTATATGATCATAGTCATCATACATTGTGATCATGTATTACTCCTGAAATCGCAGCCTAGAGGGATGAAACTAGATCTTGGGTATTCTATCTCGTTCACATGACCAACCAATGTATGAATCTAACCATGTGGATCAATGAGATGAGGTCAAACATGGTATACACCATCTGATTATCGACCAATGATGTAAGCCATTAATAAACATGAGAGAAACCACTAATGATGTTAATGGCATTCAAGGTACTATAGTATAATCTGGATCATGTGAATAAATGAGTTAATGTCGAACACCACACAGAATCTTCGGTCAAAGGCCAATGATGAAAACCTATCGCTGAAAGCAAGAAAACTTTGCATTGTTGTATGCAAGTACTAAGGAACTGAAGGAGTGTTTCTAAGTTAACTTCTTGGATAATGAGTTTATCTCGATAGGAAGCGACCCGTCTTAAGAGGGCCTTGAAGTATCCCCCATCAATGACATGAAACAGGTATCATGATTTGAGATAGAATGATTACAATGATGATGATACGAAACTGGATCAGAAGAGGAAAACATGGAATGAAGGCTTAAGAGTATTGTATCATATATTGATTGAATGACTTCTCCTTGAACACAACAACGAGACTAAAATGGAGTTGGAAGCATTGACCCAAAACCAAAAGTGGAGGCTTTGAAACGGTATGATAAACCAAAAGAAAAGAAGATTTCCCAACCCAAAAGCCATGGAGATGAAGTGGAAAAGTGTGATGTTCAAGAGTGACTCATTTCCGTTAACAAATGGAGTACCCTGTTTTCCCAATTTCCCCAACCATACTAGTCAGTACCTCTTCATTTTTTAACAAGCCTAAGGAGTATAACATGTGCTTGATCTATAAGTTCATCGTTCAGATGAATCCCACTAAGAATATTTAACAAACCCAACGAAGGCATGGCTCAGTCCCATAATGAGCGAAAAGTCCAACATTGTTTGATGTTTTAACGAGTCCAATGAGGGTAAAACTTGACATTTTTTTTTCACGTTTAGGGAGTTTGAAAAATAGGCAGAAAAGAAAAATCTAGATGTGTTGTTTCGTAAATAGTCCCTTAAGTCCAAAAAGCCAAAAACTAATGCCCAAGAGAACCTCTTAGCCATGTTAGACTAAGGTATTCCTTTTTCGTAGTTAGGCTATGTCAGTCCGGAAAATGGTTAAACTTATACTGAGTAGACATATTTTCATTCACTTGAACGAGTTCGAAAAGACAAGTGCTTTGCAATATTTTCATATTTTGGGAGTCTGAAAAGAGCTAAAAGAGGACTCCTCTTGGAAGAACGAGTGGTATCAAAGGTAGCAACTAGTTCAGCTCATGATTAAACTTTTCAAAACATGTAAAGGTCAAGAGGTTAGCTAATAAGACCACTCATTGTAGTTGTTCCTCAAGAAAGGGTAAAACAACCAAGTGAAAGTGTATGATCAACCAAGCAAATGGTGACAATGGAATGAGAAAACCAAGGCTCATTTGGCAGAACCAAGCTGATAGAAAATGGAAATCACGAGAGACAGGATGATAATGGTTTCATTTTTACACAATATTGAAACATGGGAATGTATACTTGAAGATACTTGAAGATCGTTTCATTTTTACACAACCTTGAAACATGGGAAAGTATGCTTGAAGATACTTAAATATGGTTTCATTTTTTCATAAGCTTGAAACATGAGAAACCTATACTTGAAAGTGGTTTCATTTTTACACAAGCTTGAAACAAAGAAAAAATATGCTTGAAATAAGTTTGCATGTCCCCAACATAATGACTCAATTCAAGGTACATGCCCCCCAAACTTCATTTTATTCACCTAAGTAAACTATTTGTTACCAACAGGTGGGAATGAAAGTTCATTTACGAGATCAAGTGAAAGACTCAACTGTGAATTTACAAGATCTAATCAAACACTTGACTTGGAAGGGGATCTGGTTCATTTTTTAATGAGTTTGACACAAGAAAATAACTATGCACATGACACCTTGTTTCATTTATTAATGAGCTTGACACAAGAAAAGGAACTTTGCTCAAGAAGCTTGTTTCATTTTTTAACGATTTTGACACAATAAAATGAACTTTGCTCAAGGGACCTTGTTTCATTTTTTAATGAGCTTGACACAATAGAATGAATTTTTCTCAGGGAACTTTTATCATGACTTGGAGAAGGCCATGGATTCCAAGAGGTTCTCATTAGAAGGGAGAAGAAAACTCTAGAAGTTATTAAAGGATCCAATGGACATAACAGACTCT
Source organism: Pinus taeda (assembly GCA_000404065.3). NCBI lineage: Eukaryota > Viridiplantae > Streptophyta > Pinopsida > Pinales > Pinaceae > Pinus > Pinus taeda. The sequence goes on along the minus strand of APFE031082236.1, from coordinate 112,652 downwards.
AATGCCCCCAATAAATGATGCACTACATCACCTACTAGATCATCAATAGACGCAGGCATGTAATATGTTTCCACATAATTAATATGTGGTGGGGTAGATACTGCTTGCATATAAGTAACATTTAGGGAAGATGATTGATTGGGAGGAAAATTAGGACCAATGAATGAAAGTTGGTCAATGGTCACGATTCTTCCTTCATGTGGGAAACACATCACGTGAAAGATTGAAGAGGCAAGAGATCTAATGTCATAAACGTAGTCATGCCCAAGGAGTAAATTAAAATCCAAAGGGCCTTGGACTACCATCACATATTTATAAATAGACTTTCCTCCCAAAGTAATAGGAATCTGAGGAAGGATCCCTAACAATTGACTAGTTCCTCTGTTAAAAGCCAATGGATTCTGGGTAACATGCACAAGTTGTGGAGAACCTAAAGATTTTAAAGTAGTTGAGTATAAAATACTAACAGATGCATCTTCATATATGATTGTGATAGGTACGACCACATTATAATCATATACTATGATCTGGAAGGGAACTAAAGGAAGAAGACGATATCCTGACAGTCGAATCCAATCAAAGGAAGTGACCATGCTACTTGGAGGGGGTGTTGTGGGAATGGGAGAACTACCCCCTTGTGCTATGGGAATGAGAGAATTTCTCTCTAGTGTTGTGGGAGAAGGAAGGTTACCCCCTTGTGCTACGAGAATGAGAGAAATTTCCCCCGATTGATTGGAACATGAATAAATGACAAGAACATGAGTGGTATGAACTTCAATCTCTACAAGAAAGGTACAACCAACATAAGGTGGAATCGAGCCAACCATTTTATCAAATAATGGTTGGTCGGGAATAGACTCATGGGATTCACGTTCAGAGAGAGTGGGACTGATTGGATTTTTATTTTGATCAATCACTTCATGAACTAGTGGAGGATTGCGAGAAAGCTTCCAGTAACCAGCTAGAAGTTGTGACTGAGAAGTTGTAAGGTTTTTCAACACTTCTTACGCTTCATCCATATAAGGAAAATGGTGAATAGGATGATTCCCTTCACATAAATTATAGGGAAATTTGATTTTGCCCTTTATCCCATGGACCTTACTATCACTAGGTGATGGTTTGTCACCAGCATGATCTCTAGAGGGTGATGACAAAGGTTGATGTGAGCCTGTAGACCACACTTCTAATATCTTGGGAATACCAAGAAAATCTCTAAGAAGGTGGCCACCCTTACATAACTTGCAAGGGAATTTAACTTTGCAGGGTTGATTGGAAGATTTTTCAACATTAGATGCCTTGGCTACCCCTTTGCTTATTTTTCTTCTTCTTCTAGCTTCTTAGTTAGGCGAATCAATACTTTTATTAGGTGAGGAGGAAGAAAGATATGAAGAAGCAATAGGAGAAGAAGGAAAATGATCTACTTTAGTATCAACTTGAGGTAGATATTGTTCAGGTGGAGGAAAACTTGGTTGAGAAGCAGTTTGGACATTCGAAACCATAGGGGTTGAAAACAACCAAAATAGAAAGCCAATGGTAAACCCAGGAAGGGGAAATATTGCCATATAAGGAGAAACAATATTTCCAAAAGAAGGAAAAAATCTAGGATTCCCGCCAGAGGGGTTTCCTTGTTTGGTGGAATCGAGAACTGTTTCCATTAGTCTCAACCTAAGATCTACTAAGGAGTTGTTCCACGAAGAGGATATTATTTCATGGTCAATTAATTGATTTTAGAAATTAAAAACACAAAATAAAACAAAGGGGGTAGCTAGGAAAAAGGGTTTACCAAGCAACCGTGAACTACAATATACACTTTGGAGAACCAAGGACTTAACATACGTGCAGGAAATCTCCCTGAATGTTGTGTTTGGTGTGTCATAGTATACAAGGTGACTGACTCGATCGCTTATGGCGAGGATAACAACCTATGATAGACTTCCAAAATATACTCGATGGTACGTAGAAGTGCAGTCCGTAGTCATGTTGTATAATGTGTAACCGTTTAATGAGAGTGTTCCCATATACTTTACGTGCATGGAGCGCCATCCAATATACCCAAAGGTATGTGGAGAATGATCCTATACACTCACATATGTGGAACAAGATTTCACCCTCGGGATACAGCGCTAGAAAACAACGACATCTCTTACATTTAATGACGCCAGAACATGTCTCTTGCGTAGACCTCTAAATGTTTCCTTTAATGTTACAAATGATCCTTAGATTGATTCAATAAATTTTATTGTTTATCTTCAATTAAGTTTTAATTTTGGGGCTCACTGTTAATGTCACCTAAGTATCCTAAAATTAAAACTAGCATGAGGAAATGTAATCTTTCTCATTTATGAAAATCTATGGAAGGAAGGGAAGAGACATAGAATATGCAGTTAAAAATATGCAACAATCAATGTGCAAAATGCAATTTCCTTTTCAATGCGACTGTTCCAATTTCGATGCACACACAAAAATCTAAATGTTAATGCAAAGATTTTTATTTTCAAGTCACTTAATTTTTGAAAATGAAGAAAACTAATATGTAAAGTCTAATTATTGATTCAAACAAGCTTTTTAGAATGATGACTAGAACACCAATTCATCTAAGCACTCAATGATCAAACAAAATCAGTTTACAAAAAACCTAATGATAAGAACAAAGTATAATCTTCAAACAAATCCTTACCGAAGGTATCAAAACAAAAGCAAACCAAATGGAGGCTTCAAAGGTACCATAAGACACTCAGAGACTCAAGGAAGAGAAACTCGAATAAGGCTGATCAGAGAGAAAATCAAGGAAAATAAAAACATGTGTATGAACAGGGGCTAACGTAGGTGCAAAGGAGGCACCAATGTTATGTAGTTCATGCACAAAGACGTCTCATCAGGGGTACAACACTCTTCTAGAAGACCAGAGGGTGTGTTGGTCTAGGGATGCAAAGTTTTGACACAAGGGTTGCAATTGAGACTCAATGAAAGGTATTTTTAGGTTTGTTATTCACTGATTAAGATATTAAAGGTCCAGAGAAGAGGTAAAACAAGAACAATGGAAAAATAAACCACCACTGGAGTTGTCAATTGTTATGCAGGATCTATGACTGCAGATAGAAGTATCTTCCCTAAGCCTGGTGGACTGACCTAAAACAACAAAAAGGCAAAGGGGCTAATGTTTTCCTTAAATTAAATAGATAACAGGATCAAGCCTACCTGGAATCGTTTGTATGCTTCACTCCTTCCTTGGCTCGAATTATCCAATCCTAGCTTTGATTGTTATTATTAGAACTTTCACAATCAGATAACACAAGCCAATGATCCACATAATCTATGTAACATCATCTAATCACTTTATTCAATAGATCAACATGGTATTGAAATATATGAAACCATCACATCATATATAGGAAAACAAAGAACTCTTTTCATTAATAGAAATGGAGTGAGTTACAACCAAAAATAGGTGTTGATCATGTAAAAGAGTTCCTCTAAGTTGACTTATCCTTTCCTTGTCATAAAGTGCACCACTAATCACCCTAATGCATAGAAATATATCTCTCACATCAGCAACATAAGGGTATAATCACTCTCCAAAAGTGAACCCCTTGCCTATGGATGACAGTAAATATATAGGTGAAGGAGGTAGTTCATGAATTCTTATCCTTTTACTAATTAGGGCTTGAGATCCACTCTTGATGGGAGGATAAGCTTAAGGGATAAAGGATGAAAACTCCAATGTAGGATAGGATAGGATTCGATACTTTTATCTAAGGTAAATGGTTTCAATAGAGCTTGGAAGCTTCTGGAAGAAGAGGCTTCATGATTCTCTCTCTTTTTCCCGAATTTCTAGAATCAATGCACCTCCAACACTAAGCAACCTACTAGTCATCAGTGCAAGTGCAGAGCACAGAAACTTGGTATTCAATGTTGTCCAGTAGGAGCGAAGGGAGTGTTGGTCCTTAAAATGACTGAAACAAGGTGTTTTCAGGAACAAACTCTAGGATTAGAATGAGTCATCCTTAGGGCCTTGTGCAAGGATGATGAGAAGGAGGTAAAAGGATGTTGATTGATCTAGTTGAAGGCCTATTAACTATATGTGACAAAATGGCCTATAACTACCACTATTTTATTGCTTCCATTTCCAACTCGTGATGAAGAACTACTATTGTTGTAGTCATTCCTAATTGGTGAATCTGGATGTAGTGGGAATTGAATAGGTGGTTGATTCAACCATTATTGGTACGCTTCATCTCTGAGTTTTTATCTTAATTCAACCTTCTCTCGAGTTGAAATTGTAGTGAAGTGCACCAAAGGATGGTAGGTGGGTCACTCATCATCACTAGAATCCTAATTTCAAAAAATATTAAACGCCATTAGTACAATATCAATGATATTAGTAAGAACGTCAATGCAATTGATTTGTTGAAATTACATTCTACCAAACAATTATTACGATCGTTGACCCAAGATTGCGGCTGGAAGATTCCATGTTCCAGTTGGCAGGGTGAAGGGGTTTCCCATTTTCATCAACCAACTGCGTGCAATATGTTGCTCCTGATAATAGCTTCCAATGTTTTTGAAATGGAGGAATATTTTATGCATCTGAACTCAATTCTGAATAAGGATCCTGCAAATTTGGATATATTTTTATTCAAATTGACATGGATTAAAATAAATAAATTCAATTAGATAATCAAAATATAAATAAAATCTAAACTTACTGGAGATGGAAAGCGAGAACTCCATGAAGGAATTTGATCAACAATATGGAATGAACTTAGGGAGGCTAGAGAAGGAGGGGTAATTGTTAACTTCAAAGAAAAAATAGAAATAATGTATGCATGGGGACTTGCCATTGCGACAAATAATCAAGATGAATCCCTTTCTCTTTGGAAGGCTTTGAATATCATTTTGGCTAATGGTATCAAAATATTATGTATAGTTGGTGACTCCGTGATGACTATTCAAAAATGTATGAATCTCCTCAAGAATGTCAATCTTCTCAATGATGAAACCTCCTCAATCATGGTAAGGATTATTTATATGTTAAAAAAATTGAAAAGATAATTTTTTTCCATGTGTTGCGTGCCAATAACCACTTGGCAAATGGACAGGCCAACGTGGTTGTAGCACTAGGACGATGTTGTACTGCGGGGGTACGGTTCTCCATAGAATTATGTTGATAGTTAAGAAGGTTAGCTCCCAGATGTTCCTCTGTAGTGGTTTGGAAGCTAGGATGGTAGGTTTCGAGTTAAGGCATAGGAGTGGTACCACTGAAATGGAAATCATGTACGAGGATAGGTTGGTGTCAAGGTCTCCGTTATTCACTAGGAAATGGAATATAGTTATACCTGTCAGGGAAGATGGTACCATTGTGGTACGTTCCTAGTTATTTATGGCAGTGGAGGTAATGGAGGGAATTTGTCTTGACAAGACTCTGAATCGTCTAGCATTTATGAAGGATAAGATCAGGAGGAATGTTGGGGTTGAACAAGCTATTATATATTGTAGTTGGCTACGGTTAGTTAATCAAAGGATAATTATTGTCCAGAATCAGATTACTGCAAGATGTCCTCTGTGCGTAATGGTAGTGGTGGAGGCTCACGGTTTGGTAGCTCAGGATCTGATCATGGCAGTGGTGGAAGCGTCGATAATTTGGTAGATAATTCATATAAACAAGTTATAAAGGGTATTTGTTAACAAAATTAACGAAAATATGGTAGTTTTGTATGCTCAATTATCTAGATTGGGTAATGATTTGGAATTGTCGCAGAAGACAATGGAAAGTTTGTGTGTTGATGTGTTGAGCATACAGTAGAAGGTGGATAACATCGAAATGAAAGTTGAAATTGCTATTGTCAGGGTTTTAAAAAGAAGTATTCAGGGTTGGGGAAGCCACAGTCTTCAATGCTGCTAGTGTCGAGGTTGTTGTTGCTGAGCGGGTTCTGGATGATGGAGAGGATGTCGGGAAGGAATTGACAACTACAATGGATGAACCTTTGGGCGAAGAATTCGACCTTGGTAGCAGCTGAAAGATTTTCATTTTAATATTATATATATGATATGTCGATGTATAGAATATAGTGATGTTTTCTGGAGAGTCTACAGTTATAGTTATGTTCAAAGACTACATGTTAATAATACGGGTAGCATGAAGCTCCCATTCCAATGTAGATCAATGAAAATTGTTGAGTGCACAATCTTGAATTTTGTATGTGACCTGACCATTTTCCAGTTTATATAATGAAAATTCTACCCATTTATTTTACAAAAAAACAATATGGAATGAGTTGGAATTTGAAGAATTGGCCATTTGATATTATTGAGATTTTTTCCTAGATTTGAAAAAACTCAAAAATAAAATTTTGTGTGCATGTACAAAATTAATCTCAAGAACCATATAACCATAATTTGAGTTTCAATATAATTTTCATACCATTTTTCAAGAATAAGCCAAATTTAAGTAGAAAATGTATACTATGAACTATTTTGATTCATGTGGATGTGTCTTAAAGGATAATTTAATATTAATATGTCATTTTATGTGAAAATAAAATTTCAAATAACTTTAAAACCTACCAATGTGCTAATCAAAACAAAGTGCACCAATGCGTTTAAAAAATACCAGCGCATGGGTGTTCAAATAATACCTACACCGATTTTCGACATTCCGAAAAAATTATGTTATCATATCAGTGTTGTTGTACAAAAACACACTAATGTGTTTAAAAAAAAAACACCACCACTATGAACTTGTTTCCATATTTTAGAAAATAAAAATGAATTCAACCAACTCGGTGATCTTATAACAATTAGAGCATTGATTCTTTTAAATAGAAATTGCATCATAGCATTAAAAAAAGTAATCATATTGTTTTGGGATTTCAAAAATAAAAATAAAGAAATTGTATCATGTCAGTGCATTGAAAAAATTTGGTGCCTCGACAATGTCAGTGTGCTTTTATTATAAACACACCAATGCACTTGACTATCGAATGCACCGATGTGCAGAGAAATTGAAAAAAAAAAACTCGACTTTTTTTCTTTTTCTTTTTTAAAATTAAAGTATTTTAAATAGTAAACAATTATTCATTATTTCATTATTTTACCCAAATTTTCAAGGGAGTGATTTACAAGAGAGACATACCAGGAGCACTATATCGAAGCAGAATACTTTGGAAAAGAAGAACTATTTAGAAGATCAGAAGCTAAAAGGTATGGTGATTCACTCAAAACCTTGGATAATAAAATTTTAAAATTTTATTGTTTCTTCTACTAATAAAAAAAAATACAATTTCTGTTAGGGTTTAATTAAAAGAGAGATCATTTACAAGGGAGACATATTGGGAGGACTATGGAGCAGAAAAATATTTTGGAACCCTAGAAAGATCATAATTTAAAAGGTATGGTGATTCATTCAAAACTTTAGACAACAAAAATTTTAAATTTTATTGTTAATTTTTTTTTACAATTTTTGTTAGATTTATTCACAATTTGGGGAAAAAAACCATATAATAAAAAATTTACTATATATTCTACTCGAATTTTTTTTTACAATCTCTATTCTTATTTAAATTTAATTAAAATTCAGAAGAAAAAAATCAATACTTTAAACCCTTGTTTCTTCCTCCAAAACCTCACCTTAGAGTTTAACTTCATCTACCACTTCACAATTAGGTTTTTTCCTTTTAAGTGTTTTAAATTTAATGGGTTTGTGTACTTACTATATATAGTGTTGTTTGACATGTAAAGTAGGGGAATCACTTATTGAATTAGATCTAAACCTTGTAGGCCCTAAAAAAATGATACATGTTCTGCAGTGTGCCCTATGTAATATAACGCACTGGTGCACCCTGTGCAATACAATGCACTGATATATTATAACATTGTCAATTTTGTCGATTTTGTTCATCGTTTCTCCCAGTGTAATATAACACACCAGTGCGCCTATTCCAAATAACATTGTTAAATCATTGCAGTATGTCTAGCATTATAAATCACACTGTCATAATTTAAAATTATTTAAAAAAAATAATTTTCCCTAACAGTGTCGAATAATTAAATGCCCAGTGCATTTAATGGGATAAACACATTTGTGTGTTTAGTCAGATAAACACAACTATTGCCAAAGCTCTTTTTGGCTTAAAATTATTTGATTTATTTCTAAAATATACTTAATGGCTTCTATATTGAATTCTACAGGTTTTCTATTGATAAAATATGTCTGAGAATGTGTCAAGTAGCACAAATATTGATCGACACAATGATAACACATCAAAAAAACTAGAGAATGCAAGTTCTTTGTAAATTCTTTACAAAATTAATATGTTTGAACTACATGTAAGTTTAACTAATATGTATTGGTTAGTGTGTGTCATGCAAAGCTACAAAATGGAGAAGGTCGATAAGATTATTTATAATCCAAGTTCACAAAAGCGTAAAATTCTAATAAAAAAATTGCAAAAGGATGAATCAAATGAATGAAAAAATAATATTCAATATGAGTTTTTTTTTTTTTTTTTTTTTTTTTTTTTTTTTTTTAATTTAATAATATACTTTAGAATATAACATAGTTACCGATCAAACGAGAAAGTGAACTAGTACCATTTTTTTGAGATAGCAAAAAATCACACAGTTTTGAAAAGTGGTGATGCCAGAATACATTTTTTTTAGCATATATGTGGCACTTTAAATTTTCTTATGTATCAAGTATGAATATTTTTTTTTCGATGTTAGTGATTTTCATGCTGATTTTGAAAAGTTTTGATGCAACATCAACACATTTTTTAAAACGTTAATGATTTTCATGTTGATTTTGAAAAGTGTGGATGCAGCATTAACACATTTTTTAAAATGTTAGTGATTTTCATGGTCATTTTGAAAAGTGTTGATGTTTTGAAAAGTGTTGATGCAACATCAACACATTTTTTTAAATGTTAGTGATTTTCATGCTCATTTTGAAAAGTGTTGATGCAGTGTCAACACATTTTTAGAGGACTTATTTTTGACACTTTAAATTTTTTTATGTATCAAGTGTGAACATTTTTTTTTAATGATTTTCATCTTGATTTTCAAAAGTGTTGATGAGCATCAACCCTTTTTGTTTAGAGGGTTTAGTTTTTACACT
>APFE031082236.1:82592-101365 GCA_000404065.3 Pinus taeda | reverse complement strand
CAAAAAAAAATTAAGGGTGTTTTTTCTTCCATTTAAAAAAAAATGGTTTTTACTTCCATTTAAAAAAAATGTTGAAATTTTACGCTAAAAAAACATCGTTATAGAATAAACAATTTTTTTTTAAGGGTGTTTTTTTAATCCATTTAAAAAAAATTGTTTTTACTTCCATTTAAAAAAAAAATGTTGAAAATTTACCCTAAAAAAAACATTGTTCTGCAATAAACAATTTCATTTTTGGGTTGTTTTTTCATGTTTTTTTTTTGTTTTTGGGCCCGAGTACCCGTTTTGAGGTAATAGTTCACGTTTCATCCATAACTATGTTATATTAGATAGCATGATTCAAACAATCTATTAATTCATATATGTTTTATGTTCTAGATTGAGCAACAACAAATGAAAAGATCAATATCGTTTTAAGAAAAGAAAAATTATACATAATGTAAATGATGATGAATTGATCCTTAGCTCATATGGAGTGGTGTTGGAAGTTAATGAAAGGGGGATTTTTTTTACAAAACTATGAGGGATCTAGTGGAACGAATGTATAGACGTAATTTCCACTTACAATACAAAAATCAATACAATGATTCTAAGAACCAAATTATAACTAAACTACATGAAGTGTTTCCAAGCCAATGGTCAATGAGACATCTCGACTTGCAATAGCAAAAACATAAATAGATAAATAAATTATTCAAAAAGTAATATTCCTAATTAAAGTGATTTTCTAGAATTATATGTATATATTACTACAAACCATTCATTTATTAACATAGATTTTGTTATATTTAGTTTTCATATATAAATATAAAAATAGTTTATTACTCTCTTCAAGAAGATTATGAAAATCTCAAATGATCAATGAGCTGATATGTGAAACATTCCAATAAGAATGTCCAAAAAAGTGTACAAGGAGATAGTCAAAGAAATGGACATAATTACATCACAGGAGAAGCCATCTCAACAACAACGTGCTTCAAATATATGTAATCATAATTAACTTTGTAAATGTAAAAAATAATTTAATATTAAATATTAATTTTCAAGTATTTTCTTACAGAAAAGAAAACAAAACGGAACTCATTCAATACATAAAACAAGACAACAAGGAAGAAAATGGTTGATTTCAAAGTTTGTCAGTAATTATTAATATTTCCTTATAACAATTCAAAATTACATTTTTGTATATTTTAAGTTGTTTCACAACAACCAACTTTGATTGACATTGGGTTAAATAAGGGTTGTGAGTATATGTTGGCATATCAAAAATTAATTGTAGAATTTGTAAGTATCTATGTTGTTTTACTTCTCTGAGTTTATAATTAATAGAACAAAAAAGTCATTTATATTAAATCTATGATTTATAATGGGGTTTAAAACATGCAGGAAACAAAGTATGGAACTACGCCAACAGAAGACTTGTTGCAACAAAGCATGAGAGTTGGTTTTGAAACTATGTGCACAGTGTATGAGTCACTTCTTGCATTAGTAAATTGTTGTTCGATTTACATTGATGTATATTATTTATTTCAATTTTTAATATTATCACCAATGTAGATACACTCATTACACTTTATTTTTATGTTTATGAATGAAACAATATCAAGAAGACTAAAACAATTTATGCAATCAACAAAACATTCCTCCAAGTAACCCAAGTCATGGAAGTAGCTCGAGCATTGACAACAGTTCCAACGATGAATGTTGATATATTTGGATATCAATGCAACCTGTTGTATTTTTTTTTAAATTCTGTTGAAAATTAGATATTTTTTTTAATGTAATGGACATAGCGTTCCAATTGAAAAACGAGGGGTTACCAATAACAATCTCATTTTGTATGAAAAAGCTTCTTATTGGTATATAATAAAATACATTTTAATTTATTCTATTATGTTATCCAATGTCACTATGAAATGTTACACCACTAATTAAATATTTAAATCATTAAATATTATAATGAAGAGATACGAAATTTGATAATATAACACATTAATCCAAACAACATATATAAATGCACTAATCAAATTTTAACTTATATGAATATTGTTATAAAATATGCCAATTTTTCGATGAATAACGAATTTTAAAAATTACAATAATCACACTGTCAGAAATCGATGTCTCCAAAAAGGAGAAAATCTCATACAAAAAATTGGTGTGCTCATAACAAGAAAACACACTGGTGCATTATGCTATATAAAAACACCATGATGACATATTTTTGCATGACTGATGCCTTTTCGGAAAACAAAAACAACGAAGCATTTATTTTTTCAAGCATTGGTATTGTTTGAAATTAATGCCCCGGTGCATTGTAATTCTTAATGCACAAGTTCTTTCATAGAACTAACACCCCATCCTACAAAATATTATTTCCAACCCTGGTGCATTATGAAAAGTAACAACACCAGTGTTAGAAAATAAAAAAGGCTGAAAGATTTTCTCTTGTTGATAATTACTTGTTATATCTTTGAGTTATTATTATCTTTCTTATGTTCTTTTTTTATCTTATTTTCATTAATAAATTACCAAAAATAAAACATGAAGATCAAGTACACCATATGTAGGAACTCTGCTAGGGCTAAAATCCCTCTATAGGGGGAAACCTAATAAAAAAACTCTTCTTTTAGTAGATTCAAAATGAGATAGACAAAGACCTTAGACCAGTAGACCTTCCTCCTCCACCAAGTCATCCTTCCAATTAAATTCAACCATCTTTAGTGGTTTCTTCTTGTCCAACAACTTCAGCCTAGCAATAACCCAAAAATTTTGGCCCCCAGCAAAACAGAATTATGACCCAACTTCATTACTGCAATTTCAACCCCTCCAACAGCTCAAGAGCTTCACACATGTGAGAAAGAGAAAGAGAATTTCATTTTTTTGTGCTTGATAAATACCTCCTCCTTCACTAGCCCTTTCCTCTTCTTTCCCTTAAATTTTGCACTTTTTTTTGGCCCCAGAAGTTGCAGATTGAACTTGATGAGTGAGTGCTCCAAATGAGGTCAAGTTGCTACCTTTATATAGGAGTTTTTCCCCCTTAGTTAGGCCGACTTGGTGGAGGAGGCCTAGAAGACATAATTTACATTAAAATAAATTTATTTCTTGACAAATAGAGCCCAAGAAGGGTCTTTTACATTATTATATGGACAAAAATACTTGACATAAGCCCTAGAAGCCTTCAATGGGGGCTATGAGCTAAAACAATTGACCCAAGCATGAAACCCAAGCTTTAATAAGTCAATTTCTTTAATAAAAATAAAATTGTTTTATTTCTTTTGAAAAATACATTATATCATGACTTAAACACAATTATCAAGAACCGCACTAGTTACATTCTTCAACACTCCCTCCTATATATATACTATATAATATATAATATATAAATATAATATATATATATATATATATATAATATAAACATGAAAATTTCAAAATGAGCTACAAAGAGCTCTAGAACACTTAGTGTTGCAGTCTACAAACCTGACCAAGCTATTCTATCTAGGGGAGCTAAGGGGACTCAAACTTTAGCAAAATCTAGGTACCATCAGGCTTTTAATCTCTACCACCAACCCAGGGATCTAAGTGTCTATCCAAGGTTAGAGCTCCATGACCAATGCCACCCTCCCTCTTCGGGATCTAAACATCACCACATAGGCCAGTCAAATGTCCTCCCAAGCATCTTACTATAAGATGCTTCATCTTCCCCTATAAATTAAAACAAATATATCCATTTGTCCAAGCATGCTTCAATATTTCCAACCTTTTTGTGGAGATATTTACCTGTACAAATGCAAACCCCAATCAGTAATAAACTTTCAAATATAAGTAAACACAAGCCTTCGGGGTCCTCAATCATTTTGATGCTTCTTTCATTATCAAGTTATCCATATACAATTTGTCGGAAGATTTCTTCTTCTTTTATTTCTTTAGCAACAGCAAATAAATCCTCAGATATTATTATGTCTTTTGTTTCGAAATTTATTCGTAATACTTTCGTTCATTCTCTGACTTCATTATTTCTTCAAGGTATTCATTGTGCCCTCCCTCTCAATTGGGGAGATGTACTCTTTCTATCCAGGGTCCCTCTCAACTTGGGGATATCAATATCTTCCTTCTTTTATAACATCGAAGAAACTTCATCATTTCAATGGTTCATTCTTTCTCATGGCATCAAGGTTGTTTTGATCATCATCATTCTTATAGCTTCCTTCATCATGCTCATCTTCAATTAGAAACATCTTCAACATATTGAAGATCATGTACCTACAAAACCTTAATAAAAAGTATAAGAAATTACAAATATATGGAAGCATGAAGTTAACTAAATCATATTTATATAATGGAAGCATTCAAACATTCAAACTTTAGAAACCAAATACATAAGCCTAGTTAGGTCCATTATCGATCAGAGACACATATTTTACATATTAGACTTCATCATCTAGATAGGGTTTTGTCCCAAACCCCTAGATTTTATCATCAAGACACTAAGTCTTAGATATTTTTAATTCAATCAAATTCCAATCCAATCATAGTACTATACATATATGGATTTAATATTACTTTTAGAATTTGTATGACAGACTCTACTAAAGTTTGTTGCAAATCCTAGATTTTATCATCAAAGCTAATTCATCTCAACAATCGAAAACAATATCATTATCTCCTAGAATATTAATATCTACAAGGTTTTGTTACAAACCATAGATTTTACAAATCAAAACATGAGGACCAACAATTAAGTTAACATACTCACATATATCTAGGATTTCATAACCATGTACTAGAAATTCACAACAAATATCTACTAGGTAAATCTAGTACACAAATGTTCATACATAGAAGTTAGATATACAACAATTTTCAGCGAGTTAGGTTTTCGATCTAACAGCTAGGGCTTCATTCCTATGATCCTACTAAAACTATCATAAAGGTTTTGTTCATAAACCTTAATTCACCAAACCCTAAATATCTAGGGTTTCAATATATAACTTAGACATTAACAACAAACCCTAAAGAACTAGGGTTTCTTCCATAACAATACAAAAAACCTGAACATTGAAAAGAATAGGATTTCTAGGCTTCATCAAAAACCCTAAGTAAGCTAGTGTTTCATAATCAACAATGGCATGCCCTTAGAAACAAGAGGTTAGGGTTTTATAGTGAACCATTAGAGGTTAGGGTTTCACAAGAATGATATAATGAGGGTAGATTCAGTCTAATGATTAATCACCTCAACAAGAATCTTTAAGATTCAAAACCCTAGAAATAATGATGTCAGTAATGTGAAGAAATTTTCAAAAGAAAAAAATCATACCTCTTCTACAAGACTTGTAATGTAAGACATACCTTGAGTTGTTCTTTAAAAAACCTTATAGAACTTCAGTTCTTGAAGGGCTTCCTTTGTAACAAAACTTCTTCCATGATTCAAGTCTATCCTTTGAAGTATCCTCCATAACCTTTGTGCATTATGTAAGCTTTCCTACCCAAGGAAATATATATAATGAAAAGGGCTATTAGCATACAATACAAACACATATTGATATGAGAGAGAAACCAAACTTAAAAGAGGAGACAAGGAGTAAGACACCTATCTTTGGTAAGATGATGGAGGCTCCCTCTTAATCCAATCCCGAGGGATACCTATAGCTTATCAAAATAATTCAAAACATGTTCTAACAAGACATATTAGACCTGCAAACTTTAGAAATCAAAACATAAAGGAAAACAATTCAAAACTTAAAATAGAAGACTAAGAGAGATATGTGAGAGAGAGGAATTAGTAGTATAATTTCTTGACTTTTGATTCTTCGGCCTTGTTCTTCATAGGTGGCGATTCATCGGTAATATTTTCCTGATCCCTATCTCTCTTCTTATTACTTGGATTTTCCAAACATTGATTATTGTAATGACCCATCTTGTGATAGTTGTAACATTCAATTTTGGATAGGTCCACTTTCTTCTTTGGTCCATTGAACTTATTGAAAGTTCATTTCTTCTTGTGATGAGCAAAATAAGAATTAGAGGTGTTTTCTTCTTCATCCTCGTCCTTGTTGATTACTTATGATATTCGAGCTTCTTCTTGTATGCATGCATTCCACATTTGTTCAAGTGTTGGAGTATCTTTCCAATTGTTAAGTCTTGATGCAAAAGAACTCCAAGATTTTTCCTTGAACAAGATCCAAAACTTTGTTCTTTTCTAGGATGAGATCTAACCTCTTTTTCCAAGCCGTGTAGTTGGAGGCTCCTTCTAGTTTGTTTTCTCCCTTCATTGACTTAGTTTGAAATAGTTCTTGTAGATAGTAGTCTTATCACTTTATATGATCCATTTTATTTAATGACCTTCCTTTGATCTCCTTTTCCTCAATAGATATTCAACCTTCCTTTTTCTTTCTTCTTCACCTTAGCTCTGATATCATGTTAGAAAATTAAAAAGGGAGAAAGGTTTTATCTTTTTGATAATTACTTGTGATATCTTTGAGTTCTTATTATCTTTCTTACATTCTCCTTTTATCTTAGTTTCATCAAGAAATTACCAAAATAAAAGCAAAAAGATCAAGTACACCAGATGTAGGCACTCTGTCAAGGCTAAAAGCCCTCTATAGGGGAAAACTCCGTCAAAAACTCTTCCTACAATAGATTCAAAATGAGATAGACCAATAACTTAGACCAAAGAACTTCCTCCTCCACCAAGTCATCCTTCCAATTAAATTCAACAATATTTAGTAGTTTCTTCTTATCAAGCAACTTCAGCCCAGTAACAACCCAAAAATTTCAGCCCCCAGCAACACAGAATTTCAGCCTAGCTTCAGTACTGCAGTTTCAGCCCCTCCATCAACTCAACAGCTTCACACGTGTGAGAGAAAGAGAGAACTTCAAATTTTTGTGCTTGATAGAGACCTCCTTCTCCTTCGCTATCCCTTTCCTCTTCTTTCCCTTGAATTTCAGAATTTTTTTGGCCCTAGAAGTTGCATATCGAAATTGATGAGCGAGTGCTCTAAATGAGGTTGAGTTGCTTCCTTTATATAGGAGTTTTATGTCCCTCAATCACGCTAACTTGTCCAGTTTCAGACCAACTTGGTGGGGGAGGCCTAGAAGACCTAATTTACATTAAAATATATTTCTTTCTTGACAAATAGAGCCCAAGAAGGTCTTTTGCATTATGATACGGACAAAAATACTTGACATAAACCATAGAAGCCTTCAGTGGAGACTATGACTTAAAACAATTAACGCAAGCATGAAACCCATGCTTTAATAAGTCAATTTATTTAATAATAAGAAATTAATTTTCTTTCCTTTGACAAATACATTACATCATGACTTAAATACAATTATGAAGACCGACATTAGTCACATTCTTCAATAATTGGTCCTTTTATATAACTAATGCACTAGGGTATTTATACAAACTATACACATTAGCGCTGCAAGTTTAAACAAAATCACCAGCACAACAATTATTTTTTGCATACCCAGTGTTGTTCCTTACAAAAACACCCTCGAGATTTTTTTTAATATATATTAGCACAGATGTGGTATATATTACGCACCGATGTTATTTGGATTGAAAGCTTCGGTGATTTTAGTTATGTATGCAACCCTGTGCATTTATATATGTAGCACGTTAGTGCTACTTGTTCCATGAAGTGCACTGCCGAAAAATAAAAACAAAAAAATAAAAAACAAAAACAAAAACAAAACAAACAAACTTCAATCACCCAGAGTTTTTCATTGTGATGAATTTTTGTTATAATCTCCGCTAAAACATCTAAAACAAACATATGTTTTGTGAATGTTTTTTGACATACTTTTCCAATTTTATAACACTAAAAACCTCTGTTATGAACTCCACTAGAAGGTATTTCCTTGTAGTGTCTTGAGAAACAAAATTCAAATCAATGCATAGCCATCCAATTCATTGTATCTTTGTTGAAATCATTGTTTCATCAATGGTGAACAAAATCTTGTTACCTTTTGAACTATTATTGAGAGAATGATGAAAATAATAATAACCTTATCCTTTATTATCATCACATTTCAAAGGATAGCCATAATGAATTGTACGTCCATGAAAAATTCCTCAACAAAAAAGGAAATATGTTCCCACATTACAATAATAACCAAAAGCAAAGATAGTACAAACAACCAAGGTATTTGATTTTGTGGAATATGATGATCTTACTAAGTGTGTTGTGAGTATAAAGAGATGTGACCCAATTTACGATTGGATGGAATCATTCCTCAAATAAGTACATGTTCACTTAATTCCATATTGTAGCATTGATCTTCAAAGATATTAGGTTTGAAGATCTTCCAAATCAAATTTATTACAATACCAACATGTCTTTGCACATCACTCACAATGTCCCTCTTTTTGTCTGTCATCTAACACAAGGGAAGAGAAACCCTATATAAGATGATTAAATGGTTGCACTAGGTATTTGATTATACCTAATCCTTAATGATTTTTGTCATGCTAAGGTAGCTAGAGTCAAATTATCCTCCTTTTTCCTTTTTTCTATCATTTTCGATTTTTTGTCATAAATTTAAAAGTGTTACTTTTATTATTTATTTACATAATTTCCAACCTAAATTAGTCTTCAATTAGTCTTTTTTCAATTTTTATATAAATAAGTAGTTCTAATTGTGCATAAGTAGAAATGGCTCATATATTTCTCTTCTTTTGTTACAAAGTTTTTGTTTTAGGTTAGGTACATCCAAATATGATATAGTTATACACCCAAGTCAAACACTGATGAGGTCATTATCCTTTCATATTATTGATTTATAATGTCATCTCATCTCTTCATCTTCATTGAGTCAAGCCTTCTTGGTCAACACCTCATTCAAAGACACAAGGATGGGAAACCCTCTTGCTTTATATTTCTTAGCTTCGTGCTAGTTGAAGTGACTACATCATTCTTTCTTTTAAAAGGACTCCCCCCATCAATTATGACGTTTTTTCTAAGGTTTAATCTAGAAGTAGAGTGCCTTGAGAGTTGTTGGCCTCATTCGTGACCATCTCATAATTCATGAGATCTATCATCATTAGGTCCTAATTTAATGAACCATGTTAGTGTTTGAATTCAAAACATGTTTCACATTAATAGGATTGTGCTCATACCTTGGACCCCATTAGCCTCATTGACGGGTTTCCTTGCATCTAGCAAATATTTCCAACTTTATTAAGTCAATGAGGCTAATGGAGTTTCCATGCATGAGTTGAAGGTCAATATTCTCCTAGCATGTTGACTTCAACTCATTTTGCCACTTGGGGATTCACATTAGTTAAGATGGATTGCATGTTTTTAGCTATATATTGGCATGTGGGACTTTATCATTATTCTAGAAAATATATAGAGGAACTACATGCATACTCCATTGCCCAATTGATAAGTGATATCAATCTACAAGACTAGAGTTTTAAAAATGAAATTTCAAGAGTGGAAATGTTTAAAATGAAAAGATTCTTAGGTTCTCAACATCCCACAAAGGGATGTTTACCCCATGAGTTACCATTATCAAAACCAAATTGCATACCCAATTAGACTATTAAGTGCATTCACAAGGACATCTAGGGTTTCAAATGGTTCAACATGTTATGTGATTTCAGATTTATCATATTTTGACTTCAGAGTTGAAGGTCAATATTCTCCTAGCATGAGGAGTTTGTTGGCCTTCAAAAGTCTTGCATGCATGTGTATAATGCTAACTTAATTAAGTTCCAAAATTAGAGAGTGCGTATTGTCTTATCCATGCGATTAATATGACACTTTGTCTCTTGGCATGTTTTCTCACCAATTCACCCTCCTAATTTACACTGGAACATGTCCCCTAAATTCCTCATCAAAATATCTTATGTAGTTTATTTACATAATTTTATTTCCCTAGTAGTCTGGTAAACTCCTCTCCTTGTTTTACCATGCATGCTACGTTTTTAAAGGGAGAATTCAAGGTGAGGATTGTTGAAGAATCAAGGGAACCAATGTATAGTAGGATTCTTCTTGACTTGATAACAATTTGTGAAGAACTTTTACAATTTAACTTTGTTAGCTTGATCTTCTTCTTCTTATTATTAGTGTGTGTTTACTTCATCAAATTGCTACCAAAACACAAGAAACAAGAACATAAGACATTGGCTCTCTGCCAAGGAAAAACCTCCCTCTTAGAGAGGAAAACTCTTTCGTGAATTTCTCTTATTGAAGCTTCTATTCATCAACGAAAAACTCTACAACCTTGACAAGAAGATCCTCCAAGCACAAGTCAAGTCCTTTCAGGATAACTTCCTCTTGGAACACTTCATCCTCCTCCTTCCAGAACTTTTTCTTTCTTCCTTCAACACTTCTTCCAGCAACTGTATAGACCTTAGATTGTATTCTCTAGAATGATCCTTGACCTTTTCTTCCTTCACTTGAGATGGATCCTTTCTGACTTAAGAAGATGACCTTGTTTCCTCCCAATCAAGCCTTCTTCCCTTTTACAAAGATTGCAAATTTTAAAGCAGTAGTAATGCAGCCCTAGTTCTTTGCACGTGTGAGGGAATACCCTCACAAGAACTATGCTAGACTTCTTCTTCTTCCTTTGCTTGTATAGCCTTCTTCCTTGCTTGCGTGAGAGGCATTATATGCCTAATTATCTAGCCCAGCCAACAAGATTAAATGATTGTGATAGTAGTGTTGTAATGACTACAAGAAAAGGCTCCTTTCTTCACATGTCTGACTGTAATAGGTGTTTAGACAACCCTATTACACTTCGGTCTTCTTCCTCCTTTCTTCGCTTGCTTTGGAGACTCTTCTTTCATCCTTCAATTACCTTTGTTTCCCTTCATCTTGCTTTCTAACTTTGCTGATTTCAGAGATGAGGAATGCTTAACGTTGGAGGAGTGGATAACCTTTATATATAGAGGTTTGTCACTCCTTTAGTCAAGATGAAGGATGACTTGCTGACTGTAGGCCAACTTGACTTCTTTGCTTCGAATGGCTTCTTTTGTTGGTGCTATTGCTTGGAGCAGACTTCACTTTGCTTGGAGGTATATTCTTTGACTCTAATACATAAGTATACGTAGTGTAACATGCCCTTAAGGTCTTCAACATTGCTTTTGACTCTTTGACTCACCTATAGCACTTTAACATGTGCTAGACCTATTTCAATGAGAAAGAAACTCATTAACAAATATAATAGAAATAATATTTATTTTCTTGAATAAATAAAATTATCAAAGTACATTTATGAAGACCAAACCTAATTACATTTCCTTCAACAAGGACTAAGGTTATGCATGTTTCTTGTAAACATTACTCATAAAGAACATATTAGCGCAGGATTGCTACTCAAATGTGGTAGTTTTAGCATACCATTGGATTATCATTAGAAAGAAACATATGCATGAAGCACGAGTGCTTTAATACACATTGCTCCAATTTTTTGTTTATTAAATAATGCGTGCATACAATTGTCTTAATATTGACAAAGTGACTTGGATCCTTAACTCATACATGATTGTTAGTTATTGAAAGTGAAATAAATAATGTTCTTGGAAGGAGTGCACCTTGTAGAATATATTCTAACTTATTGTTTGTACATGTTGATAATTATAAGGACAAGAAAACAATGAAGGGGCACACTCCACATGACAATATTTTGGGTATATCTTGTGCTTCCAACATATAAGTGATTTATCTTGGATCGAGCACTTAATCTAGAACTCATTGTTGGGGTCTTTACTTGAAGTAAAAGAAGATAATCATCTTGGTAAAGGGTGAGTCCTTAAAGGATTAACTATCATGTGTAGAGGGATTTACCATGCCATGCAAAGGCTTAACTCACAATTCAATCTCCTCCGCTCTCTATCTTAGGGAAAACCTCTACTTTTGTGTACAATACAGGAGCACTAGTCCAAACCATTTTCCATGAGATTGGTTTCTTGTTCATAGATTTCAAGAGCTCTATATCATCAGTTTTGTTCATCCACTCAAGAACATAACAATGATTTCAATACCATATGCCAAATATTAACAAGGTTACAATGCTTAGTGTGTTATGCCTATGATTAACTTCATATTCATTAATATATCAAATAGATTCAACTATTTTTTTTCTATCACTTTGAGTTCATGACATTTGTCTTTAATGTTTAGTAGTCCTATAGGGAGTTTTCATTTTGATGCTTTTGTTTTGAATTTTCCTTTCACCTAAGGAACATATTATTTCCCATTCTTTTATCTTCTTGATGCAAAAATTCTAATTAGTAAACTAATTACACAAAAAAATCTTAGGGATGCTCCCTTATGGTTGAAGAAGCACTAGCTTGAACATATAAGTATCTAGTGACAAGTTTAGATTGCCTACAATAATCGTATGGATCTATTCATGTTTTGTTCAAATTTGTTTGATAATAATGTGTAACCCTCACTCTATTTATTTCTTCTTAGTTTAGTATTCTACTAGTAATATGCCCCGTGGCCATCAATGTTACCAACCTCCACTATAACTTCCAATGGATCAATTGTTGAAATTGTAGCAAGGAATGGCTTCTTTGACTTGTGCCTTAGTCAAATATGCTAATTCGAATTCAGTCTCATAGATGCTTGAGTTAGTTGTCAGTTAACATGTGTGATGTAACCTATCACTGAGTTATAGTAAGTTAATTCGAGTTAGATGGCATGCAGTGAGTTATGGACTAGTTGATGGCTAAAATTAGGTATCTAGTGGAGTTAACTCTAGCGTATTTTAGTTAACTGATCTCTAGTTCTAGAATAGAGATTGATTTGAGTTTAGTTGAGTAGTTGCTTTTTTGTTAACTCAACTTACTCTTAGTTAACTAGTTGCAACTACTAAAATTAACCCTAGTAAGCCATGCGATTTGATTTTCCTATTGAGATTGAATGAAGGAACATATTGTATTTATTATGGTACACAAGTTTTTGTGTGCAGAGCTTGAGGATCAAGCAGAGAAATTTCTCTTAGGAATTGCGCAAGAAAATAGGAGAAATTCCTTTTTTTAGGGGCAAAATTGCGCTAGAAAATAGGAGCTCCTAGTATGCCTTATTTTCCTAGGTGTTGGGAAAGACTTGTCAAGAGTTGATCAATACTGTTGGGAGCTTCAGGCTTGAGGCAAATTCTATGTAATAGATCAGATTGCTCAATTGATTTAATACAAGCAAGAGGGGGTTTTCCCATTTAGGTTCCCCAGATAAATTTTTTATTCTATGTGTGATTGTTTTTCTATTCATTGTTTTGAATTTTGGTAGAGAAATCTGGTGTCTTTTGCAAATCAATTTGCTCTCAATAGTAGTTGCAAGGTTTCAAGGATTATATATATATATATCTATATATATATATATATTATATAATATATATATATATATTTATATTATATATTAAGGTCATGTAGTAGTAATACATGGAAAATGGAAGCAAAAATCAGATGGAATGGATAGCCTTGCGGCTAAGATTTAGTCTCCTTTTAGCGAAAATTCTAGCGATATCAACAAAAGAGAATGAAACCCATAGAACTTTAGCACTCAATTAAGAGAGAGAATTGCTCTAAACAATTATAATTCGTTGGAAAATATCCAACATAAGAAAGAGTTGAAAGTCATAAGAATAAAAATATATAATTGATAATAACAATGATTGAATTGTCTTAAAATACTAATATATTTACACACTAACGAATCACAAAATGAATGTGTATAATCCTTATTATTATTATTATTTGGTTTTATAAATTCTTCATGCTTGCTACATTATCATGTTCAAATAAAGCATACATGTGTAATATTGTTTTGTGAAAGACATGGCTTGAAATATTGGAAGGGGTTACACTCTCTAGTAAGGGTTTTGTTTGTGTAATAGGGATCTTGGGTTGATATCAACATTACAAAATTGTAGTTCTCAAAAGCAACAAGAGCATAGATTACTGTGAGTAATAAAAATGCCACTATTGGTGGATTTTTGCAAGATTGTATCACATTAAGAAAGCTTTTCTAATTGGTGGTAACATGTGTTATGACATGGGTTATAAGTATTGGACTAAGGAGCTTTATCATATGATGTGTTTACTCTTGCATCTAGGAGATTGAAAAGCATGTAAATAAAATAATACTTCCCTAAAGGTGCATGGTAGTAATGGACATGGTAGATGTAAAACTCATAGTTGAGGAACAACTAACGAATGACATGCAAATTTCATATAGTTGTGTCTCAACTATATAATGTTGTTGTTTATATGTAGTTTGTTTTGTTGAGTTTAAAGATATGTTAATTCACCTACACAAAGGGCATATTGTTGCAAGGCCAATTGCATGTGGAGACCTGATTTTATTGATCACTTGTAAAGAGTTGTTAACATTTCGAGTGGATTATGTGTTAGTTGAAGGCTTTGGAAGTGAGTCATCATTTGGCTCTAGCCTATGGTGTAATAATATCATATTCCTAGATAAACTTAATAGAGAATGGGTTCTTATCCATAGTCAAGTTCAAAGGGGATTTGTTTGGATATAACCTCGATTTGGTAAACGATTTTGACACATGGTTTAATATAGCACATGATGCTAAAACATTGTATTTCATGTAATGAATTCTATTTAATGACAATGTTTCCCATTGCAAAGTTCCTTTAGTAGTCAGTCTCGGCCAGATTTGCCAAGGATAATGAAAATAAATTTATGCAATCCAAGTTTGGGTTTCTATGTTATAAATAGTCTTTGATCTATGTGTGTTTATTTATGTTTCCCTCTCTCCTAAATATGTAAAATTTAACATATTTTAGATAGAGGGTTCATTTTCAAGATGCATAAACACAAATTTTAACTTGAAAGATATTTGACTCAAGGAGTTTGACATTCTTGCTCTAAAACACTCAACCACTTCTCCCTTTAAAGAAGGGTTCTAATTGAGAAATTTGTAGCCTCTAATAAAGGACGTCAAGGCTCAAGAAAATTGTCGAGTCTACATTTGGTCCATGCACAATTTTCCATGTTCTTTTCCCAAAAAAAAGATTCACCAATTTCTATCTTTGACCTTCAAAATTTTAAATCCTTGAAATTTTCCTTGTTCAAGAATCTACTATAAGTCATTCCCTCTTGTTGGCATTAACAATAAAAAATAGTTCATCAATTACCTAAACCTTATGATACAATTTAAGATTCTTAATACAATTTATAGGACATCAGTATCCTCATAGGATTTCGCATTTGGATCTTCATATTCAATGCTAAGGAAAATTCTAATAGTCTTAGTTACACAATTAACATAGTTGAAGGTAGATTTGGTGGGGACAATGGGGACTTTATGTTGAATTCCAAGAATCCAAATTGATGGGCACATGTAGATTAGTTCCAAGAACAATTGAGATAAGTCAAATACCAAAATCTTTATTAGTGACACAAAGGACTCGAGGCAATCGTAGGAGCATCTTGAAACACACAAAAACAAATATTCCTTCATGCAACAAGCTTTTAGCCATAACCACTAGAAATCAGAGGGAAATGAAGTCAAATTATTAGATGATTGTGTTTTAAAAGGACAAAGGAAATGTACTAGAGACTATGTTGCATATCATACATCTAGCAATAAGCCCTCCATGTATTAGAAACCTTGCTAAGTATTAAGAGATTAGTTGAATTGAGGCTTCTGTGATTCATAATGGTTGAAAGAGTAACTTCGGCGTAAATCACATGAAGACAGACATTTGTCAACACGTTTCGAACCAACCAGTGTGGTTCATCGTCAGGACAAGTTGATTCTAAAAGTAAAAACTCTTTTTAAAATAATGACCAAAACCCTAAAGTGAGAAAAACCTTAGGGAATATGAAAGTTTGCATAATTATTCTCGTCTCAAGAAATTATTTTGGAAATAAATCCCACGAAACTCAATTAAATTTAGAGATTAGAAGATCAAACACAAGCATAAGTGTTAAACAATGATTATAAAATTTGTAGGAAATAACATTTCAAAATTTTTACACAAATTCAAATCAAAATCCCCATAGTTATGATCAATATAAGTGTAGGATACTAACATTAATACAAAAATACCCCACAACAATGTGATGAAAAATGGGAGAAGATGATACCTTTCCATTTTATTCTTAGAATGCATTAAAGTTGTGTTTTGATATATAACTAATATTTAATATGACCCTTCATTTAGTATTTACTAATTTAAAAATTCTAACATATCATAACATTAGGAATAAATTAGTAAAAATTAGTTATTTTTATGACTAAAATGAAAATGAAATGCAATTAAAACATGATTTTAATATTGAAAGCATATTTTCCATTTATGAGCTCTCCCATCTTCCTTGAAATATTTGGATGGGGGATGGCTCAACTACTAGCAACAACAACAACCACAACTGGTAACTTTGAAGAACTCAATCAAATATGAACCTGTAACTAGCCTTCCTATTAGCAACATGCCTCTGAAGATGGTTCAACTAACTCTACCCTTAGCATTTAACCCATATTTTCAATTTACCATTACTATCTTCAACAAACAAATATTACGATTAAAAAATTATCTTGTGATTTTATACATATATAATTTAGTATTAATTACTATAATTATAGTTTTCATTGGGGAAATTTACATCGATGAATTATAATATTACATTATTTTATATTGAACAATCCTTGCCTCATTATTTTCCCTATTTTGATTATCTTTTTCATCATTACTAACGGTTACTTGTATGATTGTGTATGCTAACAATTATCATCTAAGTAGATGAATTTAAGTTGTTATACACGGCTAGAGCTGATGTCGAATTATGTCATAATAAAGTGGAATGAAGTTTTGCTCATAAAATTATAACCTTACAATATGTTAATAAGTGGATTAAATACATAGATTTTTGTATGATTGTTTTAATTCAAGACTTGTAATTGTATCGATGAAATATGAAGTGACATGCATGTCAATGTTAAATATTGCTTATCAATATAAACTTCCAACATGACTTACAAATAAAATATTTCAATAAAATTCTCTCATATGCTCATGTCTAGAAAACTTATCAATTTTTTAATTATAATATTACAAATTAAAAGAAAAAAAACATTACAAATTACAAAGACATTGAATATAACAAGTAAAACACTGTAAAAGTGTTAATGAGTGAAAATAATTAATCTAATAATATATAAACAATGTAAAGTTTTATGTTGAGATACATAGTATCAAAACTTATATTACCATCAACAAGAATGTTTACAACACAATATATGCATACAACTATTTAAATGGATAAATATATTGTTAAAATAAATGTCAACCTATCTATATTTGGGTGACTATGAATTCATATATAGAATACATGATTCTACCTTTTGCATTTTTTTGCATATACTTGAACTACAAAAAGTCATGCCTAAATATGAGTAGATTTCGATTAGCACATTACAGAAATTGTGAGATCTAAAATGAGTCCTAAAAAAATAAAAAAATAAAAAAGAGTTTTAGATTTTTTTCTTAAAAAGAAAAGAAACTATCTTTTTATTGTATTTTTGGCTTCTCTCCTTACATGTTTACTCAAATGTCAAGTGTAGACAACCATTGTATGCGGAATTAAATTTCACATCCAACGAGTACCCTCTCTGCCTACTTCTGAGTAGACCCTCCAAAATATTCTCCCTTTGGAATGGCATCATCTTCTTGAATCCTATTGGTTCTTTTTAAGTTAATTTTGATAGTATTTTTTGTTTAGGCCCATTTTTCACCTTAAAATTCCCCTAATGGAAAATGATGGTATCAAAACCGCACTTGATTTCTAATAACAATAAAATAATAAGAATAATAATATGAAAAAAATGAAAACACTTGTAAGTAATATTAGATAACAACATTAACTACTTTTGTCATGTTTCATTTTTTATTTACTCTATTAATTGTTAATTGCCTAAGAACTCACTATTAACTCGTGATTCAGTATATGCATGAAATAATTATTTTAAAAGGACATTTCAAAATACCACGAAGTTGTAATCGTCCATCCCTACAAAATGCATGTTAACATGTTTACTGCTTCAAGATATACCCTGGACAAAACCTATCAATATGTTCATTATTCCACATAAATAACCAAGGGTGTTTATAAAAAATATCAAGCACCAAGTAAAAACATGATTCTACAAACTATAAATGAATTTTTCACTTGAATTAAATTGCATGGACCTTCATGTTGGAAATAATACTAAGAGGGGTGAATCAGTATTATCACATCAATAAAACTTTTTCATTTCCATATTCAGATTCATATATGCTACTTCCACAACTTCTTATGATTCAGTTAGTTGATCCTTAATGAGTGCATTAGAACATTATCAACCATATTAACAGTAAACAGGTGTAGTAAAATAGAACAGATCATCACACATAAGCCACACACATGAACACCATGATATAAGGTGGAAACCCAATGTGGGTGAAAACCACCTGCTACAATAGGTCTCTATCTTCTTTCAATTAGAAACTTCTTTTTACAATTGTACTGATGCAGTCCTTTACCAGTACGCAGGGTGCAATCTGTAGAGAGCTACAACCCTCTCTCGTTTTCCAGACTTTCCTGGAAGGGAGCTACAACCCCCTTAGCTCTTGCACTAGCTAAGATATTAGTACGTAGGTGCTGGCCTACAGAAGGCTACAACCTTCTCTTTCTTCCAGGGACCACGTTTCATACATTTTCAGACTAGATACTCCTGAAGCACAACACATAATCTGAAAGGCCACGTTTCATCCAATTTTCATACTGGACCCATTA
>APFE031082236.1:61735-75078 GCA_000404065.3 Pinus taeda | reverse complement strand
AAGATACTAGTACGTAGGCGCCGGCCTACAATCTTCTCTCCTCCAGGTACCACGTTTCATACATTTTCAGACTGGATACTCCTGAAGCACAACACATAATCTGAAAGGCCACGTTTCATCCAATTTTCATATTGGACCCATTAATATCATTGAAGCACATAATCAATCAATCTTCTGAATCACCCAAACACCAGATCAATACATATACAAGGATAATATATGTGTTAGCACCCAGATCTAGTCCATCAGATCACATAAATATGAGTCAATATGATCCTGATCCAATATTAGTTCCCATCCATCAATACTGAAGCTAAACACAATCAACCAAATAGGATATGCAGAATACTGAGACCTTTACACTGTCATCAAAACCCATCAACAACCAGAACCACCTGTGACTTCAAATATCATAGCTCAAATTGTATATGCTACTACAATGAACCAAACCTGCATACATATGCGCTTACACCAAAGCCAATCTGCGTACAGATCTATAAATATTCAAACATGACTTGCAGCGATTTCAAACTTAAGTTATACCCAGATCAGATGATTACAAGCGTCATTATACAGATCTATAATAAGCATAGAGATAGTTCATTTCAAACCATTTGATCCTGATCTATCCTTAGATCTTGTTCTCCATCAACCAGTGAGATCCCTCTTTAGCTCAGATCGAGATCTGCACCATAACCCAATCACAGTATTCCAGATCTAGCACTTTATCAGATATTCAATAATTCAAATGATGTTTTGCCAAATGATCTCCTTCCCCTTTTATAGTCTTAGGCCTTTCACAATACCATGGTCCAAAACCATAATAACACAATACCATGAACCCAATACTTGGGATCAACACTTTTGGATGCAATACCACGGACCAAAACCATAGGATCAAAAAACTGTCGGACCAATACCATGAACCAACCATGAAAGTGTGTAAACTTTTCTCCACGTGAAATAAACTTTTCCTCCACATAAAAGTGTGTGAACTTTTTCTACATGAAATCAACTTTTCTCCGCATAAAAGTGCGTGAACTTTTCTCCACATGAAATAAACTTTCATCTTCACATAAAAGTGCGTGAACTTTTTCTACATGAAATAAACTTTTCCTCCACATAAAAGTGCGTGAACTTTTTCTACATGAAATAAACTTTTCTCTGCATAAAAGTGCGTGAACGTTTCTCCACATGAAATAAACTTTTATCTTCATGAAAGTGCGTGAACTTTGCTGCACTATAATTTATCATCTAAGATGATTTGCCATCAAGGACAACACTTGTCTCATAATGCCAACAATCTCCCCCTTTGGACTTGATGGCAAAGCTAACTTGTCACGCGTAGAACTATCATCTGATTCCTTTGAGTTGTCCTGCACCCTTGGCATTCAGTTACATCTGATATCTCTTCTTGAAGATTCATCTAGTTATAACTAAGTGAGATGATCTTCTTTGAGTGGGTTGCCATCAAGTATAACAAATGCATCATAATTCCAACACTTCAATATGCAAATTCAAAAATCCTATATCACAAACCCCTATCTACCTCCTCCATGCAAGGGAACTCTAATGTCCTTAACTAATTATTTTTGAAGCAATGTTATGAAAGTTGAGTGCTGTGTACAAATATTTTACTATCTCACATCTGAGAATTAGAAATCTCACCTCTCTAACCAAATACATACAATACACCTTAAGTATAAAAAAATTGACATGTTTACTAACAAATGGTGAATTCTGCCAGAAATATAATCTAAAGTGAAGAGCTTTGTCCTTGGATAGAGAGGGACCGTTGATAATAACACTCTAATTTTCACTAGGAAGCCTCACTAGCTACAATAAAAAGAAGCAACTTTTACAAAGTAAGTTTCTCCAACCTCAGCTTAGAAACAAAATCATAAGAATATCAATCAAAGTTATAGCTTATAATGTTGTTGAATTTGGTTAATGTACAATGATGTAGTTTCTATAGTGGCCTATGGAATCTAATTGTATATTATGCAAGTCATTCTTGTTTATCATATCTTGTATATAAGGTATACAAGTTCGTTTGCTTATATGTAACATGGCTTTCAAAAATAAATGTAAGTTTAACTTAAAGGAAATGTATTTTTTCATTTTCATTTTCATTTGCAGTAGCCATTCTTGGTTTTTTTAAAGCTCTTGAATAACAATATTTCAATAAGATAATTTTAAAATATACTTATTAATGTAAAGTGATCAATACAAAGTATATATATATAATAATATATATATACCCAAATGAATAAATGTCACTCATGATTTTCTAACCACACTTCTAAATAATATAATATAATACTTGTTTCTAAGTAATATAATACAAGCTTATTAATTTGGTATAAAAATAACTCTTTTAATAATAATTTTTCTAAATGTTATACAAATACAATATATAATTCATTTTGATTATTTTTATCAATAATGCACCCATATAAATGTCAATCCTACAAAGGACTCCTTCCTGCTTGTCAAAAACATTTCAAAATAATATCCTATAAGAAATGCACTAATATCTTTTGTAGTTTCAAAGAAACTTTCATGTAATAGTACAAATAAAATCGAGACAAACATAATTAGCTATTGATTGACAAGTGGCACATAGCAAACATTTTTACATGTTAGGAAGTACCATTACATGAATAAGTAATTAAAAAGAAAAAAATGATAACCAAAATTGATCAACATGTGGTGTATGACAAATATTTACATATTCTGGGAAATACTATTACATGAATATATAAATATTTAGGTTTTACTAAACCAACCAAGATTCATAATAACCCCTGAGTTACCAAGCATTGAGAGGGATCAAATCTTTGGAGATGCAAAACTTCTTTTAGAGAAAAGGGATTTGATCCCTCTTCTTGGTATCCAGAGTTTAGATGGATCTATCTAGTTTGGTTTTTAAATGCAATTACAATATGTATGTCATTAGTTTAGATATTTCTGTAGTGATTTTTCATTGTTAAGCTTCATTGGAAAATCACTCAAAATTAAAATCCTTGAAAATAGTTCATACTCACTTAATAACATGTTACCATTACTTACTTCCAACCATAGTTTAAGAAAGTATTTTTATAATAAATGGAAAGGAACAAATTGTAAATAAACATAGAAAGAAAGAAAGAAAGAAATTATTTTAACGTCCACGAGCCTAAAAATAGCCTATGGGAGAGATTGCTTCTTCATCTACTTGATGTATTCAGCCCTTTTTTTTGTGAAGCTTCAAAATAAATGCTCCCAACTTCTAAACAAACCCCTCGCTAAATAGATTATCCCAAGAGCTAGTTGCGAGCATATCTGCATAATTTTCCCTATTGTCTTTGAAGGCCTCACATTCTAAAATGAAATCTTTTTCTGTTTCCAATTTTCCGGAAGAACAAAAAATGCATACTCTTTCCTCCCACACTTCCTTTGGCATTTCCCAGCATCATGTTTCAAAACAGAGTTGATGAGAATTAGTCCTTAACTGAGCAATAAGAATTTTGGCTCTCCAAGAGATATTGGCCTCTATGTATGTTTTTGGTTGATGACTATGAGTGGGATTAAACACTTCAATATGGTAATTTTTCTTTCTTCCTAGCCCCTTATCCCAAGTATGCTCGTGGAACTTTTCCATAACAAAAGTTTTTATCCCTTTGTTGTTTATGGGACACGAGTTCAAGAAATACCCCATCTACTAAACCATTTTTTATTTTGTTGCATCCAAGTTTTTTTGCTCTTGCACAATCTATCATTAAAGACAACCTTAAGCCATCTACCCTCTCCCATTTGCTCATCTTTTTTTTAAATACCTTACGACTTGCACCATAGCAATTGCTTCAATAGGAGCAATCCTTGTTTCACTTAACAAGATAGCATAAGGAACTGCACTTTTAATCTTAAATTTGTTTGTAATCAAACGCTTTCGAATTTTCTCAATTTGTCTCCACTGCATGTCAGATGTACTGCTGACTCATAGTTCACAACCATAGAAAATCATCGGAATCACCAGAAGCCTAAAAAGAGTTTGAGTTGTTTTCCAATCCCATAACTCTACCTCTTTACACCTATTTTGAAAAGCATAAAATGTTTTCCAACCCCCCAAAGTTCCTTTCTTTCTACAACCATTCCAACTTAGATTTTTGTTGAAGTCAATTTCAAGATATTTGTAATCCACAACTTCTTCCAGAATGTTGCCTTCAAAGTAGAACTTATGCTAGTTATGTTTTCTTTTCTTAGAGAAAACCACTACTTTCGTTTTGTTGACATTGACTTACATCCCCACACTTCTACAAAAATGCTCAAGGGATAGTAAGTGCTCTTGCAAACCAAGAGCCAAATCAGCAATCAGAATAAGGTCATTTGCATACAAAAGAAGCCTTATAACAAACTTGCCCAAATAGATATCATCACTCGCTTGTGAATTTAACCACTCCTCAGGCTTGTCGATATATAAACCAAAAGGGGTAGGAGATAGTGGACAACCTTGCTTGACCCCGATATCGCTTCTAAAACTTTCAAAAATGCTTGTTGAAGTTCTAATTTTGATTTTCACCTCTTCATACAGCCTATGCACAACTACTCTCAAATGTTTAGTAACCCCAAGTTCCTCCATTTTGTGCCAAAGCTTATCCCTAGTAACCAAGTCAAATGCTTTTCTAAAATCAACAAAGCAACAAAAGACTTCTTCCTTTTTCTCGCAAACCTTTTCAATGATGTGCCTTAAATTTATACAACGATCAACTGTGGAATGTTTAGGTCTAAAACCTGCTTGCCCTTTAGCACGCTTATCTTTTTCTTTTGCCCACTTGCTAATTTTGTTTTCTAGCATGCTTCCAAATAACTTGGCAAACAAAGGGTTTATCATGATGGTCATATAATTGGAGGGATTATTAACGTCACTGCTCTTGAAAAGAGGTATTGCCAGACTAGTTGTCCAATCTGTGGGGAGCCCTTGTTGTATGATGTTGTCGAAGATTTTTGTAATGTGAGGTGCAAGAATCTTTGAGCCCCACTTTAAATATTTTGCTTGGAGTTCAGTGAAGTCTTTTGCTTTTCCAACACCCAACTTCTTGATACCCATCTCTACCTCTTGTACCATGAAGAGTTCAGTATTAGAGTTCACCAACAGGTGAGGGTCAACCTTGGGATCCTGCTCATAGAGTTGTCTTACATAGTCAAACCATTTAGAAGTTGTAATATTATTTCCAAATTGTATCTCTTTCGGTTGGAGCTCCTTCCAAAATAATTTGGGATTATTTTTCCCAACGAAGATTAGTTCTTCCCTCCTTGAAACCATGAAATCAACCTTTTTCTTGCTTAATCATTATTATCCTCCTTTTTCTAAGCTTTATGTTATCCTTGATTGACTCTTTCCACATTCTCCTTACCTTTTAGCATTCCTCATCAAACCAAGCATCAACCGGAAAGCATTTTGTTTCAAACTTCTTAATTTTTTCTCTTTTGCACTTTGCAAGTGCACATTCAATTAAATGTGTTAATTCATGACTATGAAGGTTGTGAATTGTAATTTTCTCCTTAAAGAGCCTCTCTAACGTCATTTTGAAGGTATTACAATTTTCTAGGGTCAAAAGAATTCTTCCCTGTGGGAGATTTTGTTGGACACGCTGAATTTTTTACTCTAATTATTTCTTTCCAATCCAAGGGAAACATAAATAAATTGGTTTGTTATCTGATTTCAAGTCCCACCGCTGATCTCCAATAAAAAAATTCCTCCATTTTCTCACACAAACTATGCGAGCAAATTACATAATCTACCACATTTGATCCATTGTAAGTAATGCAAGTGAAATTACCAGACTTTGCCCATCTAGTCAAGCCATTACAAATGACTAAATCAAAGGCCCCACATAAGGTAAGCAATTGTTCACCAAAGAGATTGCAACCCTTGTCCTCTGAAATCCTTTCCCACTGATGATTACTTTCTTCTATAAGGTTGCAAATGGATCTTTGTGGTCAAGCCCTCTACCTTAGTAGATTTTTGAAACCTGTGGCGCAAAGTAACATGTTGCAATTCTGATGTGGTCTCCATTTTCTGATATTTTAAACCAAATGAATTTCTTATTTGAGTCTTCTTTTTCTAACTAAATGAGACGACCTTCTTTCTCCCTTACTAAAACCATGATTCCCCCGTGCCCTTTGCCATTCCCTGCTGCCTTGTTCCACACTTCCATCTTCCAGTGTCCTTCAAACAGAGGTGTTTTGCACCCTTCATGCTCATGTGTTTCTATGAAGCAAATTGCGTCTCTATCTTCCACAATAGGCCCTAACCCAGGTCCTTGTCTCCATGGGAATCCTCTGCAATTCTAGCAAACTAATCTCAAGGAAACTTAGGTATGACTTGATTGCTATTTATTTTGACATGCAAGACTCACATTTGAGTCTTTGTCCTTGCTTTCTCATACTAACTTTTCTTTCTAATTTCTTGTTGAAGAGTTTGTTGCCTCTTCTTTATTACCATCTTGCTGCTCTGTTTTGGAAGGAGGTCCAAATCGTGTTATCACAGCGTTGCCTTTATAAATCCATGTTCTCTTGCCTTCATCTCTTGCTGCCCTAACCTTTAAAATTTCTTCCCTTCTTTCCTCATGTTGTTTTACATTTAAATCTTCCTCCAGTAAAACACGAGAACCCCCTAAGAGATGTTTCTTGCTTAGAATGATATATTTATCACACAAGCTAGGCATAATGACTTTTATGGCCCTGGCTCTCCCCCTATTAAACTTACCCACCCTCCATGCTTGGCATATTTGTCCTTTCCATAGCAACTTGTCTTTCAAGAAGTCTCTTGCAAGGTCAAGAGTACATTCATTTTTCCCATAGACCTTCACCCCTTTAATAATTATGTTTGTTTCCCTATTTTGTCTTTCCTCACCTTCACTAACTTGCATGGCATCAATCTGAATATTTGTTTCTCCTTATTAGTAGAATTGTTAATAACTTGAGCCCAAGTTTTGGAAATTTTGGTGGAATCTCCTTTCGTTTCTTCTCTTGCGTTCTCATCATGGTTGTTTATTTGGGCAATCAGTTTCCCTTTATCTTGGGATGATTTCACATTCACCACCTCTATACTTTCCACTACATATTTCTTTATGTTTTGCACATTCGCCTTCATGTGTTGTCATTCTGTCTTCCCTATCAAGAGAGCTTCATATAGCAATGCCACTTATTCTTTTAAAACTTTATTGATTTATGCTAAAGCCTTGTTCTCGGCTATTATTATATGAATCTTATGATCTCTTTCCTACCCTTTAGCTTCTAAAACCTTCAACCTTTGTTTTGCATTTAACAATTCTTTCACATAAGGTGAGAGATGTGCAAGTGGAACTATATAAGGCAGAATCATCAATGATTTTTCCTCTAGACTTCTTGTTGCCACATGCTTGTAGAGGAGACTTGTTTGAGTGCTTCTTGCAAAGGGCGCGAGTACTTTTATTTTTAGACCATTTCTTCCTTGTTTGCTCCCATTTTGGACGGGTTTTTCTTTGTTTTAAAATGCCCCGATATTTTTTGGCACTAACCCAAACCCACTTCCTAGCTTCGGCAAATGAGGCAATTTTCACTTGCCCTAAATCATTTGTCTCCACATGTTCTGAAATTTCTTGTTCCTTTGTCATATTTGGATGCATTTGTCATCCAACCTGTTTCGAGAAATATGTAGGCCTAAAAAATGCCAAGACTAGTTCGCACTGCTCCCTGCTGCTCAAGTTATCGTTGCTCGATACTTCTGCTGCATAAAAGTTGCCTACTCACACAGTGCTCGTTGCTCTCACTGCTGACCACACTGCTCGGACAGCTAAATATTAGAGCCACAAAACAAAACACAACAAAACCCAGTTACTTTACCCATCTTAGAGCCATCGTTTCCTCTCGGGGCTCGATGTCAATGATCAGATCAAAATTCACAGTGTGCTAAATATTCATGGCGATGTGGATGCTGGTGAATTACTCCGATTGTTGGACGTCGCTGCAACTGCCGACGGGGGTGAAGAAGATATGGTGCTCTATGTGTGAAGAGATTACTCGCATTGCAAAATACGCGGTCCCCATGGAGAATATTGTAACTTTAATTTTATATAGGTTATCGCAAATTTTAGCCCCTGTCATCGACTTAATCCTCCTTCATGAAACCCTAGGGAAAGCACATCATGCTACAAAGATTCTGCAGGCTATATGCCCTGGGTGGGTTTTCACTACGCTAGATGCCATGGGACGATTTGGTGGTTTGGCCATGGGATACAATCCCTGTACCATAAAACCCATATCGACTTGGGGAGGAAAGTGTTACATGGGCATTGATTTTTTCTCAGCCGAATTGGGAATGGATTTCAGGGTCATGAATGTTTATGGGTCGTGCCAAGGAAGGGAGGCCTTCTGGAACCACCTCCTTAATCTATCCTTGTCCTCTGCTGACAACTTCATATTAGGAGGGGATCTTAACTTTTCTATCGGATTTAGTAAGTCTTGGGGCTCATCGGCTCAAATTGATCCACTCTTAGATATAATGGAAAATTTTCTTGATCAGGTCCAACTCACTGATGTCCCAATGATAAAGCCCCTGCCTACCTGGAGGAATAGAAGAGTTGGGGAGGTCGCCCTCGCCAGGAGACTCAACTAGTTTGTCATCAAGAATTAGTTGTTGCAGTGTTTATCCCATTATAGGCAGTGGGTTGGGTCAGGAGACATATCTGACCACTCACCTATCTACTTGGAAGTATCTAGTCCACCAAACAAACCTCGAACCCCCTTCAAGTTCAACTCTGTATGCCTACAGGATCCCTCATTCATTGAGTTGGTCACTAATCATTGGACACAAAACCCACCCTCTCGATATCATACAAGGGCTAAAGGCTTTTGTCAAAACCTTCTTCAGCTCAAGAAACTCACTATTTGTGTGGGGGGGGGGGGGGGGGGGGGGGGGGTTGGGGGTTGGTTTCCGCTTATACATCTCGAATCAGCATCATTTCAAAGTCAAATTAGAACTAGGGGAACAAACAAATAACTTCGTTGAGCTTATCACTCTCAAACATTTATTGCACTTTACACTTGCACATAATTGCACTTCCCTACAAATCTTTGGAGATTCACAAATTATCATCAATTGGTTCAATACAAAAAATCAATGTCATGCTATATCTCTTCAAAACATTCTGAATGATGTTTACAATCTCAAAACAGGTTTTAATATGGTCTCTTGTCAACATATACACAGGGAATACAATGAAGACGCTGACAAACTTTCCAAGGAGGGTAGGCTACTTCCCCGAGGCATGTGGTTAATCATTGAACAACTGGGCACAGAGGTCTATCAATATCATCATAGACCATATATAGACCAGGATTACTACAAGGTGGAACGACCCTAAGTTATAATAATATATTTTCTTGCTGTCATTTTTTTTTAGTAACTACATAGACAACAATATGTATATATTTATACTTACGATGATAAAAGAGACGTGATTTTGATACTGGAAATGTCAAGGACAGAATTTTGCTAGAACAAATTATTGTACAAAGGTCTATACTAATCTTACAGCTATAGCATACGCCAGTGGCATGTACTACATGTAATTTTTCCCTCATAATGAAAGATTACAAATTTTTCCTTGGAAAAAATGTAAGGAAAGAAGGGAGTAGAGAACAAATTATTCCATCGCCAATAGAAGAAGAATAAATGCACATAGAATCCATCATCATTGACTATAAACTCCGGAATACATGCCAAGTCACATCGTAGTACATGACAATACTAGCCTAGCATCAAGAGGGGACTCCATAACTGAGATCGTGGTTACATGCAACTCAGCTCGTGACCATCTGGGCACACAAACAGTAAATCGTGAAAAGGATAGCCAGACATGGACCCTTACCAAGAGGATACTTAAATTGTCAGCATCTTCAGCGTCTACATAGACAACAATATGTATATATTTATACTTATGATGATAAAAGAGACGTGATTTTGATACAGGGAATTCCAAACATGGACCCTTACCAAGAGGATACTTACACAGGGAATACAATTGGTGGGTAGTAACCACAATTCTTTTTTTCGAGTAACAATAATGTGAAGAATTGTGGTTACTACCCACCAAAATTTACGCAAATCCTTGCGCATTAGTAGGAATTAATTTTCCCACATCATATATCAATTTTCATTTTTTCTAAAAGCATAATTTATAACTACAACACTTGTTTAATATGGACATTGAAATATTTTACTCGGGATTGACAATAAAATAATTTTTGTTATTAACATATTTTTGTGTTAAATATTACATGTAAACTGGACATAGAATGAAATACATCTCCCTCATACCTTGTATTAGAAAACACATCTAATGGAATAAGAATTCTCTCATGTGATTTCTACCGAAAGACATTGTTTAATTCATTATGGATCACAAAAACTTGAATACAAAAATTACTACCCTGTACGGAAGGGCCACTGCTATTAAAGTTCATCACTTTGAATGGTCTCGCATAAGGGTTTCTAAGTTGAAGACAAATCTGGATTTTCTAAAATGATGTAGAGACTCTCTTGAAATTATGTCTCTACATTGCTCTCTATTTAAGCCTTTGCCATGGTCTGCCTCTTCATTTGGTCCTGATGATGAACCACACTTGGTTTAAAACGCATCGACCAAAAAATTCTCTCATGTGATTTCTACCGAAAGACTTTGTTTAAGAATGATCTCATTTGTTTTCTCTATATATGTTTCATGTTAAAATATTTCTCTCCCCTGTACCTTGAATTAGAAAGCACCTATTAATGGATCAAAATCATGGCACTCTTTCCCTCTTTATATATTTTTGATGTTAAAATCTTTTACTCAACATGCAAATATTTTTATTTTAAATATTACAAGTAAACTAAACATAGAATGAAACATGTATTATGAATAATATCATTTTTTGTGAACTCCATATCAAGTAGTGAAGAAATTACATATCTCCCTCATACTAAAAAGTAAATTAAGTTCCTTTTTACTTTCAATTACTTTATGGCTCAATACAAAATTGATGTAAAATTAAAATAGAAATTGAAGTATTTTTTTTATGGCCGACATTAATTATTTTGCTAATGTGAGTAGTATTTTATTATTTTTAAATGTAATGTTACATGACAACATCTCTCCCATACTGGGATGTAGAGCGCTTCTCAGTGCAATCAATGTTAGCACTTGAGTTGACAACCCAATCTCACAAAATCAATTTATACAGGGATGGAAATGACAATAGAAACCATTCACTTTGAGAGAAAAATATAATAACATCTTCCTTAAGTAGTTTTCTTTCAATGCATGTGCATTTAGTCACACTAAAGATTCCCTAGATTGTTGATGTGCATAACTCGAAAAAATTACCTAAGTAAACTTTTTACAAGACAAATGTGAGTTAATTTAATGAATTGCAAAAGTTTTTGCATTAGTGAATTAGATGTAAATTCAACCATCAATCTCAAGTAATGTTCAGTTTTAATCTCAACTATCACATTTGGAGATATAGGGTTAGGGATTCGGTCATAACTCTTATAAAAGAAAGGTTAGGCTAAGGGGCATGATACAACAACACAATAGTCAGTGAGCATGTGACTTGAGACGCGATCTCAATGATTGGGTGGAGGAATTTCATCCAAGTGTTGTTAGATGCAAGGATGGTGCAAGGGTGCAACAAAGGAGATCTAGATCAACAAAGACAAATTTGTGGCTTGATTAGCAAAATCAAATCTAGATTTATTTGTTGTATGTATTTTTCTCAGTTTAAGGCATTTTCTCAGTTAGAAAACCCACATAGGTTCTGAGCATTCTAATGAAGAACCAATTTGATTGAGCAAGAAACTTTTGCAAATGTGATTGAGATCGGTTGTGCTTCTGCTAAATAATTCTTATTTATGTTTAAGATCTCAGTCGT
The DNA here is from genome assembly GCA_000404065.3 of Pinus taeda. NCBI lineage: Eukaryota > Viridiplantae > Streptophyta > Pinopsida > Pinales > Pinaceae > Pinus > Pinus taeda. The sequence goes on along the minus strand of APFE031082236.1, from coordinate 63,138 downwards.
GCTTTTCTTTTAGTAGATATGTGGTAAATTTGCTAGAAATTAAATTACTAGGCTATTGGGTTTAGAATTTAACATGGTATCAAAGAAGAAAATCTCATAAGCCGATTTCAAAATTGTGAGCCAAGGGTTTTTCCAAACATACGAGAGATTTAATTTTCACAAGTGGCACTAGGTCATAAATCAAACTATATGGCAACACAAGCGAATGATCAGAGTGATGCACTAGAGTAAACAAAATGGGGAGGCATAGGGTGGTCGTGAGGCAAGAACCATCAGTGCAAAAGATAAAAGACAAACAAAAAAAGGTGTTTTTTGTGGTTGGCAACAAGGGCCCACACTAAAGGAAAAGACACTAGTTGTTGTAAGACTATCGCAACAAGTTGCAGAGTTCGAGCCACTAAACGTTGCAAAGTAATAGGTCAAGAGACTGAGGTACTTTTTCTAGTTGGCAACAAGGGCCCACACTCAAGGAGAAGACACTAGTTGTGTAAGACTGTCGCAAAAAGTTGCAGAGTTCGAACCACTAGATGTTGCAAAGTAATAGGTCAACAAACTGTGCAGGGAGCAATTTGGCAGGGCCACACCGAAGGAAAAGACACTAGCTATTGTAAGACTATCGCAATAAGTAGCAAAGTTCCAGCGAGTGGACGTTGCAAAGTAATAGGTCAACAGACTATGCGGGAAGCAATTTGGTGTGTCGCGTAGGTAGAGTTTGGTCAGCGAGCTACATAAAGAAAGTGGGTGAGCGACGTAGGTAGAGTTTGGCCAATAAGGTACAGAAAGAAAGTGGTCGAGCCAATCGCAAAAGGTGGACGTGTCAGAGCAACTGGATGTGGTGTGTTTACTGTAGGGAGTTGAGGCCAAGAGTAGACCAAGAATTAGGGAGCAACAACTAGACACAAAGCAAAAACTAGTTGGGCCATGCGAGAGAGTTGTATGAGATTGTAGCAATTGGGAGAGTCCAACTCATAGTGCAGTAGCAATCGACAATCATCGAGGTCGTGTGCAGGATCATAAGTCACCAGGTTGAGTTCGCGTGCTTGAAGTTGCCAACAATTTGATCAACATGCAAGGTATTTGTTAGTGTCAGTCTTTACAGCCTTCCTCCAGTGATCAAACATGCTCTTGCAAAGTGATTTTGAAGTGTCAAGGTCAAATTTTGTCATTTCAAAGAGTTTTCAAGCAAAATTTGGTCACTAGGCATTAGGTCTAGGGTTTGCTTTCACTCCTTCTAAAGTTGTCCAAATTGCGGTCTATGTCATCATTTAGCTGAGTCTATCATCATTTATAAGGTTGTCATTATCATGTCAGTGTCTAATGGGTCATTTGATACCTCGATCATGCTTCAGTTGCGCCCAGGCAAGGTCATTTCCCTCTCTTAGGGTTTTGAAGGCAGTTTCTCT
>APFE031082236.1:34999-61469 GCA_000404065.3 Pinus taeda | reverse complement strand
TGGATTATTATGTTGATGGTGTGCTTCCTACTGTTATTGTAAGTGTGTTTATGTGTTCCATTCCTTAACCTCTTGCTACTATTTAAACAAAAGAAGTGATAAAGTTTGAATTCATGCATGCCATGCTCAGCTTTCAATTTTGTTTAAATTTTATGTTTTCCACCGTCTAGAGAAGATTCAAATTCATTGTTTGCCCTCTTTAGCTTTTCTCCTTTCCTCCTTGATCATCTCTTTCAACTAAAGGCATCAGCATAGATTCCTACCTTGCCCCAAGGAATCACCTGCAAAAACTGAGCTCAATCCCCGCACCCTGAATTGCACTCCCTCCAATTGCCACCAAAAATCCAAAAACTCTAAACCAATTCCCCATATCAGTTTACTAGCCTAAAATCCTTGTTCCTAATTGGTTAGCTTATCATATTGAAAGATCTATCGAATTTGACCCGAGAGAGCCTTCTCATACCTCGTAGGGCTAGCTACGAGGTGAAATGGTTTGATGTAGCCTTGAGAGTTTGTCTATCTCAGCCTAGGTGAATTCCAAGCGCTAACAATATTCATGCGAGAGAATAATCGATGGATAAGACCAAGCCCATAGCCACAACGTGTCATGAAGTGACACTAGCAAAAAACCACCAAATCGTCCAATCTGTATTGGAGTCGTAGGTTTACAACATACCTAAATTTCCAACAACAGATTTTTTAATAAAATTATCTAATTTGTAGATGGTAGCAATCGGTTTCAAGTTTGAGGACAAGTTGGCGAGTGCATCTAACTTCATCCCTTAGAAGGTGAGGGCTACACTAATTCTATTGGAGAATTCTTTATGGGATTTTTCTAGTAGCATGCTCACATTGCCTACAAATGTTACACAATTAGTTATCCATAACTACAAGGATGTGAAATCCAGGAACGATCATGTGATCCTCACCTATCTGAGAAGAAGACAAGAAGGGGGATGTGGGAGGCTATGACAAAACTTTATCAAAGTGATAGTGCCAACAGAAAGATGGCATTGAGAGAGAAGCTCAGGACACCAAGATTACCAGATAAGATATCGTGCCCAATTATCTCACCAAGATCACTTAGGTATGTGATGAATTGAGAGTAGATGGAGAGGTTGTCACAAGAGATGGTGAGGATGCCCTTGAATGGTTTCACCAAGCCATGGGCCCCATTTCTTAAGGGCATCCTTTCACGGGAGAAACTTCTCAAGTTTGAAAGGCTATGGGATGATTTCATTCAGAAGAAGATTCAGGATGAATCTCTAGTAGGCCAACCAAAGTATGATGATGAGAACCATATCCTTGCTAACTAGGCAAGAAACACCAAAAGGAAGGTCAACAAGAATATAGGTGGATAGATGACTTCACATGCGAAAGGGCATAAGCAAAATAAAATGTTTTGTGTGCAGTAAGAATGGCCATTATGCCTCACAATGTCCTTAATGGAAGAAGGGTTACAGAGAGTCGTAGCAAGTAAAAACATTTATAGATACTCAAGTCAATGAGTTTGTTACAAAGTTCAAGGAGTTCTCACTAGTATATTTTCTTTCTAGCATAGTTTCCAAGGGCTCTTGGCTCATGGACAATGGTGATTCTCATCACATGATGATATCACATGAGGTATACAACATTTTTTCAAGGAAGGACTCATATATGCATGTGGAACTTAACGACAATGTCAATATGATGTAGAGGGAGTTGAAACCATTTTGTTTCAACTAGATTCAAGAGGTTCTCTAGAGGTGAAGGATGTTTTGTATGTTCTAGGGTTGGAAAATAATTTACTCTCAGTCTCGACTCTCAACCATGGAGATCAGAGGTTATGTCGCATGTTTTTGGGATGGATAAGGTCTTATTCGGCTAAGAGATTCTAGCATTGAATTAGGACGAGTCATTAGAGGCTAAGAGGGTAATCTAAATATGATGAAGGATCAACCTATGAAAGCCCTAATTTGTGATAACGACAACTTGTGTGAGTTTTGTCACAGGAGGATGGGTCACTTGCATTATAGAGCATTGCCCATAATAAGGAAGATTGTCATTGTTTTTCTAGAGTTCAACACAGAGCAATAAGGAATGTGAAAGGGATGTGCACTTGGAAAATATGCCAAGGCTACTTTTTCAAGCAACACGAGCAAGTCCAAGGGAATCTTGGATCTAGTACATATAGATGTGTGGTTCGATGTTAGTAACATCAATGAAGGGTTTTAGTTACTATGTGAGCTACATCTATGATTTCTCTAAGAGGACATGCATCTACCTCATGAGGACCAAGGATGATGTCTCCAATCGATTCTGGGGAGTTCAAGGCTCTCATGGAAAATTAGACAAGAAGGGAGATTAGAGTCTTCAAGTCAAGTAATGCGGGCAAATACACCTCGAATGACTTCAAATATTTCTACAAGAGGCACATATCAAGAGGGAGTTGACAATACCTTACAACCCATAATAGAATGGGATTGCTGAGAGACTATGGCTTCCAAAGCGATGAGCCATGACCAAGATTTTCCCATGTCCCTTTGGGCAAAGGTATGCAATACGATAGTGTATGTACAAAATAATAGTCCACATAAGGTCTTTGGGGACAAGACTCCAAAAGAAACATTCTTTGGAGTGAAGCTAAATATTGGTCACTTTTGCATTTTCGATTGTCCAGTGTATATCCATCTACCAACAAAAAAGAGGATGAAGTTGGAGCCCTAGGAGAGAAGGGCATTTTTATGGGGTATAGTGAGACTTCTAAAGCATAGAGTTTTTTCACTTAAGGGAAGAGGAAGACCATAATTAGCGAGGATGTTAGGTTCGAGGAGAGCTCGGCATCTAGGAAGTCTCAGCAAATGCAACTTGTAGTGATAGAAGACAAGTTGAAGGAGGCTCCAAAGGTAGAGAAACATGCAAAGACTTCCAATGTAGGGAGTCAATCTTCAGGGAGGAGGAGTCGGTAGCTCCTTCCCATTAAATAAATTTTCAAGGCTAAAATGGGTCTCCTAAGGAATATTGTAAAATATTATTGGAAATTATCAAATAAGATTAGATTATCTCATCAAGTCTTAGAGGTAAAAATAAAAACTACTTGTTGAACTCATATTTTCAGCTTATCTCCCTATGATTATACTCAAATTTCAAGTGAGAGCACTTGTTGGATGCAAAATTAAATTTTGCATCCAATGAATACCCATGTTGCATACTTTCAATGGACCTTACTACACAAAAAATGTGAAATACATGAAAAAACTTGATTGTAATCAGATGTTATCATGTATTTCACATTATTCGTGTAATAAGGTTAATCGAAAGTATTCAACATGGGCACTCCGTGGATGCAAAATTAAATTATGCATCCAACGAGTGTTCCCGCTCAAAATTTGAGTAAAACCCTATAGAGAGACATTGAAAATACGAGTTGAAAAAACAGTTTTTTTTTTTTTTTTTTAACCATTTTACTCCTAAAATGGCGAATCAACCCCCGTGGTTGACATCATCAAATTAAATCTTATTTGTCCTTATAAAGTTGATTTTTGTTATAAAATTTTGTTTTGAAACCCATTTTTTACCTCAAAATTTCTCTAATGCATTATGTCAAGATAACTAGGTGATTTGAGCACATTAAAGGATGCTCAAGAGGATGTGGAGGCTCCTAGGAGCACATCCATGGAGAGTGAACCACCACATAAGTTTTCGAACTACATGGAACTAACTAGAAACATTCTTAAAGGCACAACAGATTGGGAGGTTTGAAGGAGAGCCATGGTAAAGGATGACGCATGGGATATTGTGTTGGAATCATAGGGGAAGCCAATCCTAGGTGCTCTTCAAGAAGTACTACCCTCGCTAAGAGTGAGTGTTGATGCTTGTGGCTCCAACAAGTACTTCTATCAGGCCTAAGTGTCTAAGCATGCAAAAGTTGCCTAAGACACCATTAACCTTAGTAAATCACTTTAGTGATTAAAGTAATTTCTTCTATAAGACAAAAGGGAGTTAATCTAATCAAATGCAAATGCTTTTGTATCAGTTGAATAGATGTGATATCAACCATCAATCTAAAGTGACGTTGAGATCTAATCTCAACTGCCAATTACTTTGGAGATCAAGGTTAGGGATTTGGTCATAGCTCAAGCTTATAAAAGACATGCTAGGCTAAAGTAGAAGACACAACAACATAATAATCAGTGGGTACAAGACTAGAGATGAGATACCAGTGATCGGGTAGAGGAGTTTCATCCAAATGGGTCAAGTCGAAGGAAGTTGCAAGGGTGCAATAAAGGAGATCCATTTCAACAAAGATAGATTATGGACAGATCTACTGCGTGATTAATTCGATTCGATCTAGAATTATTGTTGTACGTTTTTCTCTTAGTTTCAGCCATTTCCTAGTAAGATAGCTCGAGTAGGTTCTAATCATTTTAATGAAGAACTGATTTGATTGGGCATAAAACTTGTGAAATGTGACTGGGATTGGTTTTTTTTTTTGCTGAATTTTTTTTTTGTTTATGTTAACATCCCAATTGTGCTTTTATTCAATATCTATTATAAATATGCTAGGAATTAAATTGGCAAGTTGTTGGGTTCAAAATTTAACAAAGTTAGTGGTACATATTTGGCGGAACCTTTCTTATTATCATGCCTTGAGAATGGTTTTCATTACCTTTGTCTTTTATTTCAATATAATTACACCAAAAACTTTTAAAAGGTTGGCGGGACTTGATTATGATTACCCATATTTATTCAAATCCACATTTTCTTGAGAGAGATATTGAAAATCAAATGGGTTTCATAATATAGAAATTAGAATTAACGAAATTATTTATTGGAGATCTGTGGTTTATCTTGTTCAAAATGTGTTTTCAATGTGAATGTAGATCTCAAATACTTGTCCAAAGATGAAAATGACTAATAAGGATTAATTTAGTTGTGCTCTTTCTGTGGTTTATCTTGTTCAAAATGTGTTTTCAATGTGAATGTAGATCTCAAATACTTGTCCAAAGATGAAAATGACTAATAAGGATTAATTTAGTTGTGTTCTTTCTATGGCTTCAGCTGGCTAAAATTAAATGTTTGCCTCCATTGCAAAGTAAATGTCAAAAACTACCTACACAATTGTCTGGAATAGATAACTCCTGGAAATGGCTAAACCACCAGAAAATGATATCAAGCTTGTCCACAGTTCCTAATGGTTCATTTCCAACAAGATGCCATTACATTATTACAAAATTCAATTGAAACTTTGATCTTACCAAATTCATCTACCATTAGCTAAATGAATAATCAAAATGTAAACAGTAGGGATATGTTTCCATACCCTGCGGCAGAGTCCATGAAGTGAACTCACACAAAATTCATTTTTAAAAAGTAGAAAAATTCAATAATACATATGGAAGGTTAATGCACTACGAGATCTGTGGTGTGGAGGCTTTGGTTATAAAGAATGACCCTCCCACAGCTGTTCCCCTTTGACAAGTTTGCACTAAGTTGCTCATATCGCCTAAATTAAAAGCTTGATACATATACTAGAGCATTTCTTCTGGAATTCCAGGGAACCAAAAACCAACAATTCCTCTAACCTCACATTGGCAATTGCTATTCACAATAAAGGGAAATGTGGGAAAAGTGGACAACTTTTTAATGAGAAGAATCAGGCTGCACAGACGTTCAAATGAAGATTGCAATAAGTAATGAGAGAAAAATAACTTTTTGCTGGTAACCACAATATCCCTCAAATATCACTGAGAAGCAGCTTTCTCTCAAAATAAAATACAGGGGATGATTTGAAAAAGAAAAAGAAAAAGAGAGAGTTTATAACATCTAGCTGCTTTCAGATATAAGGCATACAAACTATTGGGAAGAATACCAACACTGGAGATTACATTTCAAAAGGATCGAGGAAAAAATTAATAAACAAATTAAAAAGTAAAGAAATAATGGCTAACGTGCATACCAAAATACTATCATCCAGCTTTCAATGCTAAATTACATTGGAGAAATAACAAAGCCTCCAAGGTACGAATCCCAGCTTTTCCAAACTCATTCTCCCTTGAATTATACTGTTGCAGCTCTTATTCAGGAAATTTGCATTCGTGTTTAAACCAGGCCCAAAGCATATGTACCTGCTGCAATTTTTGACACATGTAAGTGGCAAAATTATAATTAATCATATGCACAATAAAATGTTTTAGTCGATTATGAGGTCCAGCTTCTTCACAAGAATACTCCAAATTTGATTATAATTTCTTATTAAATGGCTCCTGATTGTGTGAATCAGATGCACACCTCATCCTACCACTTAGTTTGAGCAGCATACAGGATAATGTCATTGCATGAAAATAGCAATGGTTGCAAATATAGTTCAATTCAAAACATATAATGATTATAGCATCCAACGAGTGCCTACCCTTTACATTTGAGTTAACCTCAAGAAACATGTATTTTCATGTATTTACAGTTTATCTTCGTGTACTCATAGGAAGAGAGTTTAATTTTACATGCAGCTAGCACCTAAATTGAAATTTGCGTAAACTTATAAGGAGATAAGTCAAAAATACAATTATAAGATAGTTTTATTTATTTTCCTTTAAAAATTCATAACTCTTACTTTATTATTTTATTATTTCCTTTATGAGGTCAATTTTAGACCTCAAAATTTCCCTAATGACTTTTTTATGCTGTGGCTGTGGATTTCTCAAATCAACAACTCTTCTTCAGATATTTCTCCTTTAGTGGCTCATATGGCAATAGATTATCATAAATTTGAATTGTAATCTCTATCCATGTGCATGACCTTTCACTCTCTTTGCTTAGTTCTATTTTACTAAGCAAGCAACAACAAATCTCCTTCACTAGGTAGCTCAATTTTCTAGCATCTCCTATGTTTCTGAGCAGTTGAAATATCCAATATCTAACCAATCAACAGTTTACCCTAACATTAATTGAGTTCTTCTTAACTTGGATTTGGCTTCTTTGACTTAGCAATGGCTAGCCTTTTTTATCTTTTGTCTAATGGCTTATGTGTAATTGCAATCCCTTGATGCCTTTTGGTCATAGCAGTCCCTTGGCACCACCCTCACTTACTTCCTCAACTTCTCCGTTGTGTCACAGTCTGATGCAATGTGAGTTTTCTGGACACAAGCATAGACATGAATACAACACAAGAATGAGAAAGAGCGGATTCATGCATTCATTACATGATGCAATGCCTCATTACATACAAGGAAGAGAGTAAATTACATAACTCTCAAATACCTAACTAAGCTAATTAATATATTAAATACCTCCTTAATACATAACTTTATTAATGAGACTTTGTTAGACTTTATTATAGGCAAGTCCTAATTAGCATGTCTAAGATGTTCTCAAAGAAGAGTTTGGAAGTCATGACTTGCCATGACTGATCATCATTCCTACTAGCGCTCAAATTCTCCCCTAAAGGAAAACTTCTAACCCCAATAAAAGAGAGCCTATGGGCAATTCTCAAGCAAGCCACCCATTGTCACCTCAATAGCCTTGCCCCACTCTTTAGAATGAAGGAAAGGGAATTTTCCTAGTTTAGTTGGGAATCCATGTAGTCAAGCCAACTAAAGTTCACTGCAAAGGTGTGAGTAGCCTTGTAGCTTTGAAATTCTATCAATAAATGTGTTATTTAAACATGCAAGTAGCTCATCTCAAGTCCCCCGAAATGAATGTTAATCAATGATTTGCAATGCAAGTATCCAAGTGAAGTCCTTAGCAAGTTAAACCAAATTTGATCAATACTGACATGCAATTATCCAACTTTTGAACTTTGTGGTGTAAGAACCATAAATCACTCACAATGTGTGCTTCAAAGGTTATTAGAACAGGTTATTTATGTCTAATGATTGGATCTCAAAATAGCATTGTTATCTGCTAGGTTGCACCAAGCAGAACCTAAGACCCCATGTCCCAATGTACAGGGCAACTATCAAATCTTTCAGAAGAACAAAAGTCAACAGGCACCTGTTGACCTTTTCTCTCTCATATTGCTACATCTTTCTCTCTCGAATTTCACAACCCTATGGGGAATTGTATTAAATGTCACTAGTATGATGACCTTTTGTAAAAGACTTAGGCGCCTTAGGACTCAAACTTCGAGTGAGTACACTCTAGAGTGTTTTTTTGACTTAGCTAATTATTCTTGTTTTTTAGTGATGAATAATTAGCTGAGTTTTTTTCACTCACTTAACTCCAAAGCTAGAGTGACAGCTTGATGACTGAACCCTGGGTCCATCCTAGTGCATATGGTCGATGTATATTACCATACTAGGACATCTAAAGTGCCACAAAATTTGACTAGGTTTTTATTCGGATTTTTTAATAATTAAAATTCCCGTAGGACAGGATTTTTAATGAATTGCCATGTAAAAATGTAAATAAGTGAATCTAGAAAATATTAGGTGTATGAGTACTTAAAATTTATGCCCTCCACCTCAACATTCTCCTAAAGCCACCTTTTGGGGTTAAAAAATCACTTCTGCACCCTCAAAACCCACTTTTCCTATGTTAGTGGCATAAAGTGGTGAAAATTCTAAAGAAATTAAATAAGTGGTGAAAAAATTAAATATTTCCACAAGTCAAAAAAGTCAAAGTGCCAAATGAGCCAAGTCAAAGAAGCACCATGCTAAATTATGGAGGCCCCATGAGTTGTTGAAGTTCTAAATTAAATTTGATTAGGTGTATTGTCTAAAGTTAAACTTTAAGTTAAAGTGAGTGGGAGTAGACCCTACGTCACTCCCCCTTGGTCTACGTGTTAATTTGGCAGCTCAGCGACAAATTCCAACCATTGGACTAGATTCCTCTTTCCGAGAGAACCGGAATTGACTTTTGAAGCACTCAATTTGGACAAGGAAAAATATCTTTTTGATGGAAAACCCACATTGGCACATTTGTTCAAGTTGACCTGGAAGCAAAATCAGCAGCCCTCCAACACATATAAATACAAGTCAAGTCCTCACCATTTGGCATCACATCAGCACATTCATTCTTCTCTCTCTTCATTGGAATGGTTCATACAGCTCCAAGATCACGAGCTTTTCTTCACACATGCGATGGAGGAAGCTTGTTTTTTGATTGGCCGAGTTTCTATTCTGTTCTGGGACATTGAACAGCCTGGACTTGAGTGAATTTGGCATGGTTTGACTGTGTTGTTTGGAGTAATTCTATTCTAGCAGGCAGCATACTCTGGCACAAATCGGAGGACTTTTGGGTACTTTGACTGCAAACATTTTACAAGTTTGACTTCAGATCTGGCAATTGGTTTCTCTCTCCATTGACTTTTTTGACTAGTTTATTTGGGACTGTTTTGGGCTCATCTTAATCAGCAAAGGAGGCCGCATTAATTGATCTAGGACCAAGCTCTTTTGGAGATCATTTGACTGTTGACTTAAGTCAGGTTAGGGCACACTTTAACAACAATTGACTGTTATTGACTTGGGTAGATTTGCAGGAGGACCAAATTTGACTTTTGTTGACTTTGTTCGTTGTGTAGATTCCCCTGAGTTTACGAACTTTTTTCATTACAGAAAGATTTCAGCACCAATAGAAAATGCTCCCCAAGCTTTCAAGTCCAAGTAAAAGAAAGGTGAGATTAAATCTAAGGAGATCATTATTGATTTTTTAAGAGATCATCTACTTCTTTATATTTCATCTTTGAAGACATCCAAAGAAACATATGATAAGATTGCAATTTAGGCCATATTATGGAGTTGAAAAATCAATTTAAGGAATCTAAGGTGCACAAGCGAGAGACTATACAATCATTCTTCTTGAGAATCACTAAAATTAGGGATCAACTCCGGACTGCTCAAGAAATTGTACCTAACAGGAAATTGGTGACGAATGCCCTTAGTGGCCTTCCTTCATCATAGGACATGTTCATTAATTCTATCAACAATAGGGAAAGGATCCTTTCTTTTGTTGAACTACTTGCTCTATGCAATCAAGAGGAAAAAAATGATGATATATAGGAGAAGAATTCAAAGGCCAAATGAAGGAGAACCTACTGACTTCATTGTTCAAGGGAAGAAGAAGGATAAGAACAAAGGAAAGGGAAAGCCATCTAATGCAAAAGACCTCCTCAAGCCATCTGAGATACCAAGGACTCAAGAAAACGAGATAGAGATGTTGAATGCTACAATTGTCATCAAAAGGGTCACTATGCTCAAGATTGCCCTGAGAAGCGAGATACTCCAAGGAGAAATATTTCAAGGTCCTACACTAATAACCGTGGCTACAACAAGTCATATGATAGAAGAGATGGAAGAAGGAACGATAGACGAAGAAGAGACTTTCCCGATGATCATGAACAAGGTTATCGTCCACAAAAGAGGTCAAGAAATTCCATGTATGAAAGTAATGCTACTAATCAATCTGAATATATCCTTATTTTTGCACTTTCTAGTTCCTCTTCTCCAGATACTTGGGATAGTTGGTTGGTTGATAGTGGGGCCTCTCATCATTTCTCTGGGTATAAGGAATTTCTCTCTAATTTGGTAGAGAGGGAGTCAAGTTTGAAGATTATTCTTGGAGATAACTCCACTCATCTCGTTAAAGGCTTTGGGTTTGTTAAATTTCACTTGGACTCTGGGGAATCTGCTTTGCTTCATGATGTGATGTATTTGTTGGGATTGAAGAAGAATTTGGTATCTATATCTACTTTGGAAGGCAAAGGAATGAGGGTTGTTTTCATCAAAAAGTACTTACTTGGCTTGTTGGATTCCCTATGACAAATACTTTTACATTGGGATCTAGATTTGTAGGACTCTATAAAGTCACCAGAAGACGCCTTCTTGCAATGGTCCATGACTCTAATCATCAAAGAGAGTTGTGGCACCGTAGATTGGCCCATCTACATTATGAGCTCTTCCAAAATTAAAGAAGTTGGTTTCTGGGATTCCCGATGTTCAAGCCCATCATGATTGAGTGTGTCCAGGATGTGCTAGTGGAAAGATGACAAGGCGACCATTCCCCTCTAGCAAGAACAAGTCTAATGACATCCTCCATCTCAATCATTATGGCATATGTGGTCTGATGCGCGGACATTCATGTGTTGGCCATCTCTACTACATTACCTTCATTGATGATTTCTCAAGGAAGACATGGATATATTACTTGAAGCATAAGGATTAGGCCTTTGATATGTTCAAGGACTTCAAAGCTTTGGTCAAAAAACAAACAGGGAAGAAAATTAAGATCAAGCCCGACAACGGTGGGGAGTACATTTCAAATCAATTCATATATTTTTGCAAGAAAGAAGGTATCAAGAAGGAGACGATTGTGCCATGTAATCCTGAACAAAATGGAGTGGCTGAGAGAAAGAACAAGTCTATTGTAGAAGCTGCCCAAGCCATACTCCATGATCAAAAGTTGTCGAAGTTCCTTTTGGTTGAAGCGACAAATACAACACTAAATGTTCAAAACAGGGTGCCTCATCAAACATTGGACAACAAGACTCTCGAAGAAGTATTCACAGGTGTCAACCCTGACATTGGTCACCTCCGTATCTTTGATTGCCCCATATATTTTCATGTGCCAAAAGACAAAAGAAACAAGTTAAAGCCACTTGAAGAAAAGGTACGTTTGTTGGGGGTTGTGAAGATTCTAAAGCTTTTAGAATATATATTTATGATCAAAGGAAGGTTGAAATAATTGACTCTTGCTTTCTATTCATCCATGATATCATAGAGGATCCCAATCTAAAACAACATCCTCTAGTAATGCTTCTTCCACCTGTCTCATTGCCTCCACAATCAGAGCTTGTATATCCAATCAATTGGACATCATTCCTTCTATCATACTTCAAGTAGTAGTGGATTATTCCTCACAAATATCTTAGTATATGCATGGTTGCTATCCAATGGCCATACTTGGGCTCTATCTAGAACTGATTGAGAATATTAACTCCAAAACAAATGTTTGGTCAAGTATTCACCAAATACATCAAAGAGCCAACTAATTACCTATACCTTATAGGATCCACAGGGCTTGAACCAAAACTTCTTAGCCTCTTCAAATTTGTGATCATAGGTGTTGTCATAGGTTTGCAATCCATCATGTCAAACCTCTACAGCATCTTAATCACATATTTTCTTTGACCTAGATATATCTCATCAAGTTCTTACCAAACTTCCAACCCCAAGTAATGGTGCATCAGCCCTAGATCCTTCATATCGAATTATGTTACCAATTGCTTTTTGCACTCTTAAATACGACCTTCCACACCTGTCATGAGAAGATCATCCACATGTAGAAGAATGATTACGAGCTCACCATTCACAACTTTGATATAGAGATTTAGATCAGCGAAACTCTTTGAGAAGCTTAGCCTCTGTAGATATGAGTCCAGCCTTGCATACCAAGCCTTTGGAGCTTACTTAAGGCCATAAAATGCCTTCTTCATCCTGCAGACATGAGTTTCTCTATAATTTACTTCAAATCTAAAGGGTTGTTCTATATAGACTTCTTCATCGATAGTACCATTCAAGAATGTTGTCTTGACATCCATTTGATGGATGTTCCATCACATCGATGTTGCCAAATACACCAATGATCATATAGTTGTATACCTAGATGTAGGTGCAAATGTCTCTTCATAATCGATGTCTTCTTGTTGGGAGAAACCCCTAGCCACAAATCTTGCCTTATATTTATCAATATTTCCATCTGTTGCATGTTTGATCTTGTAAAGCCACTTGGAATTAACCACAAATTTGTCTTCAGGCCTAGGAACGATTTCCCAAACTCCATTCTTCATTATGCATTGTTATTCTTCATTCATGTTGATTTTGGGTAGCATCGGATATGCTCTAGCTCCAAAATTTTGTGTAGGGGCTAGAACACATGAGATCTCCACAACCCAAAAATCGTTTGGAGAAATTCCACCCGAATGAGGAGTTATTAAAATAATTAATATTTTTAAAGAGTTCCTAAGTCTAAACTTAGGAAAATAAAAATATTAATGTGTATTAATAAAAATATGGGTAAGAAGGTTCTAAGTGACGAGAATCAAGCCTGTTTTAATCTTAGTCGTTGATTAGAGATTAGATAACGGTCATTTATTCATTAACAGGAAAAGTATAAGAGGAGGCTTGAGGCTCAGTGGGAGATACACCAAGAGATCAATTTTTTTGGGGCGCGGTTTTGCAAAGAGTTGTAGTGAGAGAGGGGCAGTTCGACAAAGGAACTTCAATCCAAGGCCAAGAATACATAGCAGAGAGACAGAGCAACAGTAGGAGAGACAATGCAACTCCAAAGAGGGTGATGCAGAAGTTGGAGGAGCTGACGCAATCCCTTAGAGGCAGCGTTGGGGCTTTCTATGGGGCAGAGAGAGCAACAGTTCAGCATATTGACTTCTAAGCAAGGGAGGCTCACTAGGAGGGTGGTGCAACTCCTAGAGGATGTGACGCACTTCCAGCGCAGAGCTTGGAGCAGCCATCGCTACCCAGCGCTAGGAACAACAATTTTCATCTGTGGGGTTTGATCATCCAGTTGTTGGATTGTCAAAATATCTGTCTCCAGATAGAGGTACTTCTTCCAGGTTTATTCTCTGCTAGGTGAGTTGGATTTGGCACCCTAGTTGTATTCAGAAATATGCATAATAATACAAACCCTCTATATGTTGCATCGGTTTCCCGAATTAGGTTTTCCCGGGGAAAATTGTCCAAAAATAATGGTGTCCCTTGTGTGATTGTCTCAATGTATTTCAGTTCATGATATGTATGTATGTGTAGGCTACAATAGTGTTTTTCATTGATGTTTATGTAATAAAATAACTTGTTAAATGCAAAGAACAAGTAGGAGATGATAAACCAGTGATTGCAGTAGGATTTCTGATGTGTAGATTCATAAATTCTCACATGGTATCAAAGCATTGCTGATCATAGGAGACTAAAGACACCACCCGAGAAATCCAAAGAATTTGTTGCAAAGAAGCAGTTGCCCCGAGTGACATTGTTGTTTTAGAGGCACAGGAGCAGTTGCAGGTGTGACGCGGAGCTAGGGGAGGTGACGCAAAGGCTCACGTAGTGCTTGTGTCAACATTTCGAGCCTACAGAGGGTGACACAAAGCCAGAGAGGAGCCCACGCAGTGACTACGTCAGCTCTCTGAGCCAGCGTAAAGCCTGAGAGGTTCAAATCAGTCAGTTGTCAAGGTTGAGGAAGCAGAGCAGATTCGATTTGAGGAGTTGGTGGGACGTTGATTTTGTTCGTGTAGAATAGTGTCTATGGAGACAGAGCCGAGGCAGAGGGAGCCACTGTCTTGACAAACTATTAGCCAAAGAAATCTAGATCCAGGTTATAGCAGCAAAAAATAGGATTGGAGAGGAAGTGGTCCGACCGCTGGACACCAGATTTCTGAGAGGGAAATCAAGACTCAGCGAGAGTCTAGAGGGGAGTTGTTCCTTAGAGGGTTTCTTGCGCCAAAGAAATCCAGATCCAAGTCTTGCTAGATTGATAGCAGGAGAGAGAGAAGAGAACCAATCCTATTTTTTTAGCAGAGATGGCAATGAATGGGTTGAGGGATCAGGACAAACTACAAGGAGCATCCAATTTTTTCATCTGGAAGGCTAGGATCCTGGCAATCCTAGATAAACATCGCATCAAGGACTATGCCTTGAAAGTCGTTGTTGTTCCGGTTAACGCTAATGCAGCAAAGAAGTACGAAGAGGCCCAGGCGAATGCAAATTGCATGATCCTAGACAAGGTCAAAGATCATGTAGTACCACACATTGTTGAGAAGGAAACAATGAGGGAGATGTGGGAGACCCTATCCACCTTATACCAGGGCTCTTCCATGTAGCAGAAGATTCTATTAGAAAATTAGCTGAGACAGTACCAAATGCAAAAAGAAGAGATGGATTCTTGCTTCTCAGGTTGCAAGGGATTTGTGACAAGTTGACTTCCATGGGGTCTACAGCAAATCCTGATTTCATGGTCAGGACTGCCCTAAATGCAGTCATCGAGCATTGGGAGACATTTGTCCAAAGCATTTTGGGCAAAGCAACTCTCCCCAATTGGGAGGAGATGTGGGCAGCTCTTTGACAAGAAGAGCTCAGGAGGTTGACCAAGACAGGGGGTAGCGGCAAGGGAACTCGGGTCAAGAAAGAGGAGGAGAAGGATGCAACTCCCGCATCGTCAAGACAGAAAGTGCAGCAAAAGAGGAAGAAGAAGGGCACCACCAAGGTCAGATGCTTCAACTGTGGGGAACTGGGACATTATGCCACTCAGTGCCCCCGAAAGAAGGGCAAGGGGGAAGCTTCTGAATCAAAGGTTGCTCCAGTGAAAGCGGACAAGGAAGGCAAGATCCTTGAGGTGCCCAAACTCTTGGATCACATACAACTACTGGAGCCCTTAATGACAGTGGAAAAATGACGGGTGTCGGTTGGAGTGAGGTGTGATGAAGCAACAATGGCAATGTTAGAGTGCCAAATTCTAAGGTAGCACAGTGGATGTTGTAGCAGTGCGAGAGGCACAGAGCAATTTGCAACAATGCAGTGGATGTTGTAGCAGTACGAGAGGCACAGCACAGTTTGTAGCAACACAGTGGCACCACAGGGTCAACACAAATTAGCAACAGAGGTAGCTTCAGCATCATGAGGCATCCACACTGACTAGGATGTCAGTTTTTGGGTGAAGTTGCAGTTGCTTAATTCTCAGTAACTGAGTTGCAGTGCAATAGTTAGCAGTGATAGTACTATGGGCAGTATGATCCAACATTTTGAGAGGGATTGTAGTACACATGTAGCAGTGGCAGTGGCAGTGGCATGGGCAACAGTACAAGAAGCAGCGATGCAGTGGATAAAGGGTAGCAGGCCAAGCATTAGTAGCACAGAGGATTGATGCAGTGGATTAGTGTAATACTTCTGTTGAGAAGTGTTACTAGAGCACATTAGTGTTGATTTTGGGTAGCATCAAATGTGCTATAGCTCTGAAATTTTGTGGAGGGGCTAGAACACATGAGATCTCTAGAACCCAGAAATAGTTTGGAGAAATTCCACCCGGATGAGGAGTTATTAAAATAATTAATATTTTTAATAAGTCCCTAAGTCTCAACTTAGGAAAATAAGAATATTAATGTATATTAATAAAAATATGGGTGAGAATGTTCTAAGTGATGAGGATCAAGACTGTTTTAATCTTAGCCGTTGATTAGAGATTTTAGATCACGACCGTTGATTCGTCAACAGGAAAAGTATAAGAGGAGGCTTGAGGGTCAGTTGGAGATACGCCAAAAGATCAAAGAGTCTGATTTTTCTAGGGCGTGGTTTGCTGAGAAAATCGAGCTAGTGGTTCAAGTTGTAGTGAGAGAGGGCCAGTTTGGCAAAGGGACTTCAGTCTAAGGCCGAGAATACATAGCAGAGAGGAAGAGCAGCAGCTGGAGGGGCTAATGCAATCCCATAGAGGAAGCGCTGGGGTTTTCTATGGGGCAGAGAGAGCAGCAGTTCAACATATCAACTTCTGAGCAAGGGAGGCTCGCTGAGCGGGTGACACAGCTCCTAGAGGAGGTGACATAGTTCTCGGATAGAGCTTGGTGCAGCCATCGCTACCTAGCACTGGGAACAACAGTTGTCATATGTGGGGTTTGATCATCCAGTTGTTGGATTGTCAAAATATCTGTCTCCGAATAGAGGTACTTCTGCCAGGTTTATTCTTTGTTGGGTGAGCCAGATTTGGCACCCTAGTTGTATTCAGAAAATTGCTTAATAATACAAACCCTTTATACGCTGCACCGATATTCCCTAATTGGGTTTTTCGGAGACAATTGTCCAAAAATAACGATGTCCCTTGTGCAATTGTATCAGCTTATTTCAGTTCATGATTTGTATGTATGTGTAGGTTGCAATAGTGTTTTTCATCAATGTTTATGTAATTAAATAACTTGTTAAATGCAAAGAACAGGTAGCAGACGATAAACCAGTGATTGCAGTAGGATTTCTAATGTGTAGATTCAGGAATTCTCACAATTCATAGCATCTTTCCATTCTTGGTATTTGAAACCATCTTCAAAGGTCCATGGGTTTGCTTCAATTAACTTTGTCATATAGGTTGCATGCTCTAAATATCTTTTAGGCTCCTTACTTTCCCTGAACGTACCCTTAGTTGCTCCATGTCCTTCCTTATCTAGAAGAGTAAACTTCAACCAATTACGTCTCTTTTTACTTTTAGGGATGATAATTTGCTGCACAGGTTCACTGGGACCTTCTTCATGATTTGAATCCTCTTCCTCCCTAGGACATTCTTCAAATATTGGAAGTTCTTCATCATTAGAGCCAATTGGGAGATCCTTAGATTTCTTGAATGCAATACTTTCATCAAAGATCACATCTCGACTAACTTCAATTCAATGCCCTTCCTTTATGTAGATCCTATATGCCTTTGAAGTGTTAGTATCGCCAACAAATATACCCTTTATACTTGTAGGATCTGACTTCTTTCTTTTATCTTTCGGACTCTGAATGTAGACAGGACAACCAAATATCCGAAGATGGTCTACACGCGGTTTATTCCCATTGAATGCTTCTTCAGGAATCGTGTTGTCTAGAGATCTGTGAGGACTTCAATTTTTGAATGTAGACAGCAGTTTTTGGTTGCTTCAGCCCACAAAAATTTGGGCAAGCCTTGATCATGTAATATGGCTCTAACACTTTCCTTAATTAAAAGATTCTTTCATTCTGCTACTCCATTTTTCTCTGGATTATATGGAACTATCAGTTCCCTATTAGTTCCAGCCTCCTTACAAAAATCTATGATCTCCTTTGAAGTGTATTCTCCTCCATTATCAGATCTTAGTACCTTTATCCTTCTTTCTATAATATGTTCTGCTTCTACTTGGAATTCTTGAACAAAAAAAAATTACTTTATCCTTGGACTTCAGCAAATAGATCCAAGATTTCCTTGAGTGGTTATCAATGAAAGTTACATAATATAGATGACCTCCAAGAGACTTTGTAGACATAGGACCACAGACATCAGAGTGAATGAGATCCATGATTTCTTTTGATCTTGAAGCACTGCTTCCAAATGGTTTCCTAACATTTTTACCTAAGGAGCATCCCTTGCATACTCCTTCATAATCCATCTTAAGTTCAGGGATGCCATTTACCATTGAATTTAGATTTGGTAAGATTTTGTAGTGAAGGTGTCCAAACCTTTTATGCCAAAGTTTACATGGACTATCTTGAATGTGAACCAAATCTTGAGAGAGAGGTGTCAGTAACCTATAGAGTCATCTTTCATGAATCCCAATGACTTTTGCATTGCTGATGCTAGAGCCTTTATCACATACCATAACCTTTCCATCTATAAAAGTGACTCTATCTCCCTTATCTTCTAGACATGAAATAGAAAGTAAATTCTTTTGCAAACTTGGTACGAATAGAATGTTGTTGAGATGTATGTTTCCTCCATTCTCCAACTCCAGCGAAGTTGATCGAATTCCTCTTATAGGATAACTTCTTATCTCCAAGTTCAACGGAGTAGATTTTCCTTTAGATAGGGACTTTAGTTGTTTGTGCTCACCTATCATAAGGTTCGATGCTCCACTGTCAATTACCCATATATTTTCATCTTCAAACATACCTGTTAGTGTTGAGAATAACCCTTCGTCTTTTATCGGAGAAGTCTTGGTCATATGATTCTCCATAGATAATAGGAGATTCAAAAATGCTTTGATGCCTTGCTTGAGGTGACTTCCATTACAGAAAATTGCTTCATTGACTTCTTCAACGATGTAGTGATCTTCATCATTCCCTTTGACAACCTTAGCTCTGATACCATGTTGAGAAATCTATAGGGTTGCAATTTGGATGATTTCTCTTATACTTGATAATTGCTTGTGATATATTTTTACGTTTTCTTACTTATTAGCTTCTTCTCTTATACAGGATGTAGATTGCAAGCCAGGGGAAAAACCTTTTCCACTTGAGAGGAAAACCCACAAATCTCTTCTCTTATAGGTTCTTCAGACAAATTCCAAGACCTCTAGACCAAGACCAATACCCTTCCAAGACCAAGGCAAACCTTCCAAATGAAGTGCTTCTTCTATCTAGACAAACCCAGTGAAATCTCTTCCAACTACACAATTTCAACCCCCAACTATAGAATTTTGGCCTCCACTACATGTCTAAAATTTTCAGCCCCCGCAACAGTTGTTGCTTCCACACATGTGAGCAAATTTAGGGATTCCAAGGCTTCCTTTGACCTCCACTTGGGTTGCTTCTCCTTCTACGGATTGTAGGTGACCTAATAGTCCTTTCTTCAACCTCTTTCTACAATTTCACAACTTTGACCTTGCAGTTGCAAAACCCTAGCCTTATCTTCGCACATGAGAGAGGGAGAGAAATAACCCAAACACTTTGTCCTTCATCCTTCGTCCTTTGTCCTTCTATCCTTCTTCGCTTGCCTTTTTTTTGCCTCTTCTTCACTTGAATGATGAGGAATGAGTGAGTGTCCATAAGAGGTCGAGTTCCCTTTAGATATAGGCTTCCAACACCCTAATGAGACCAACTTCTTAGTTTCCAGGTTCACTTGGCCCTCAAGGGTATTTTGATAGTTTTAAATACAAAAATAATTCTTTTGACATGTTACAATGTGCCCAATGGGATCTTCTTCATATCACAATGACTCTATTGACTTCTTTACACTAGGTAAAACCCTAGAAGCACTCAATGGGTTCTTGACCTCTAAATAAAATGACTTTGAGCATGAAACCCATGCTACAAAAATAACAATAATAATTTTTCTTTCTTTTTACAATATACAAGAATGAAGAGTACATTTCATATTTATGAAGACCAAACCTAGTTACACATTTCAATATATGTTAGAGGAAGTCATCTTGCTTAGGTGGATCATCATGATCCTGGAAGAACCATAATCATGCAAGGTTCTTGGAAGAAGCACTATGACAAAGGTTAGTAGACATTCCATGTAATGTGGAAACAATATTGGTAGAGGGATGAAAGAATGCAATGGGTCAAGATGCAGAATCTTTGTGAAATATATGAATAGCTAGATGATGGGATGAAAGCATAGGAATGCATGTTGGATAGAAAACCCTTGGATAAGATTCATATGTTAGAATCTTGTGAAAAGAAAGTTGGTCATAAAGTATCCTTAGGTATATGTATATCTGATGATTGAAAAGGAATAGGATTTGACTTAAGGATTTATAAAGATTAAGACTTTCTATAGAATATGTAAAGTAACGATTAACATCCAATATAGTCTCCAGAAGAAAAGGTTGTAACTTGGTAATCAAGTTTGACCCTTGGGTACTTTGATGCATGAAGGAAGATTCACATGGAGATGGACCATGAGGATGTTAATGGAACGAGAAGGTCATCATGATGAGGTAAGTCTGATTTTAATTATTGTTGGTTATTTGGTTAACATATTATTTTTCTACCTAGAACAATGTTGTAGGAATATATTATGACAGTTAAGGCAAGTTCAACTGTATGGATGAAGGATATTGAGGAAAGCTAAATATCTAGTACCTAGCAACTGAAAAGTCAACATATGGACATCTTGAGATTAAAAGGTAGCAGTGTGAGAAGATAACCTGAAGTTCACAGAAAGATCACTTTCAAGAGGAAGCTATGATCAGCTTGAAGTTTGGAAAGGCTCAAAGCCTCAATGTAATGCCTTCATATCAAAGAAGAAAATGATGAGCAAGAAGATTGGATTGGATTGGATTGAATAGGAGCAAGGTTTTATTCTCAAGATTAAAGGATAATAGGGATGTCGTCTCTAGTTGAGAGGGAGTGATGTTGGACATCACATGTGCATTCTCCTTTTCAAGCGATGAAGAGGGAATGATAGAGGATTGGATAAGCATTTGTGGTTTCCTTGAGGATAAAACATCCAAGAAAGGAAAGGTATTGACACTCTTTGAGGATGTGATAGGCATCCAAGAGAAAAATGGTCGATAAGCACCATTATTCTTTGAGAACTCAGGATTGGAGATCCAAGATAGGAATAGTCCTCAAAGTACATACCTTGTAGACATTCAGACGGGGTATGTGCCCTTAGGAGATAGTGCGATGTCACACGCAAAGCCTCCTAGTATAATGCTCTTGATTAAAGAAGAGCTTGTTTAGTTAGGCCTTAGAGATAATGTTGGTCATGATCATGATGTTTACAGTATGGCAATCCGACTCTTCTAACGAGAACTCTTTTGTTTGAGATATGATGTTGTACTGGTTGTATAATTATGAATACCTCCCTAGTTAAGAGGGAGTGTTGAAAATGTAACTATTTTCGGTCTTCATAACTGTTGTACTCATTTCAATATGTACCCTATGTAACAAACAAGGAAGAAAAGAAAAAGTCAATATTATTAAAGCATGGGTTTCAGGCTCATAATTGTTGGTCTTCTACGTAAAAGCATGTTCTTCGTGCTTCTACGGTTTGTTAGGTCTTAGGATTTATTTTCATGAGTCAAAGGAGTCAACATCATGTTTATAAGACCTTTCTGGGCAAAAATGTAATTGTAAAAAGATTTATTTTGAATCTAGAAATTCCAGGAAACTTCAAAAGTACAAGTCAGCCCTAATAGTTACAAATCGGCTTAAAGGAGAGAATTTGACCCCTTGAGAAGGCTATATAAAGGAGCAGTTCGACTTCATTTGGAACACACTCACTCAAGAAATCCAATCTATCAAGAAAGAGTTTGATCTGTAGTCGAGAAGCAAAAAGAAGAAGAGTGAAAGCCTAGGAGAAGAAAGGAGGAAATATCTTGGTTTTGGGCTCTATCTCTCTCACATGTGCAAAGTTATAGGATTTTTTATAATGTCCCAAAAAGGAAATAACAACCTTAAACAAGAAAAATACACATATGACACAGAAAAATTGAGACAACAATTAAACACCCATAAAATTGCACCAGAACTACGCCAAACTGAGTCATTTTATTATCAAAGGAGAGTACAATGCATGGAATGTGTGCATCTGGCTTGCCAAAGCAAGCTAGACAATCCTAGGTGAGAAAAATGCTACCCCAATGCGGAAAGATATCTCCTCAATGTTTTGCGTTGGTCCTAGAAATTCTACAACTGCTCGCTGGAACAAAACCCTGTTTGAGCCTCAAAAAGTGCTCAGAAAAATTCTGCCAAATTAATCTTGAGCTCTCTACAACAAACCCAAGAAAACCCAGAAAGCGTTTGGCCTATCTCGAAGCTAAAGTAGAATCCACAAAATGATGTAAATTCCCCAGCTAACTAGCAATTCGCCCTGTTATAAGAATTAGGATTTTAGGCCCAAAAATCCTATGGGAAATTCTAAAATTTTAGCAATTCGCCCGGTTATAAGAATTAGGATTTTAGGCCCAAAAATCCTCCGGAAAATTCTGAAATTTCAGCCACAAACTCTTCTCACAAAAACCCAGAAACGGTTTGGCCTAATTTTGACCTCCCAAAATCGAACCCCAAAAGGCACTGCGTAGTCCCCAACAATTTTGCACTGTCTGCTGCAAAGATACGGTTGAAAACCCCACCTCCAGTTCTGAGACAATTTTGCAAATTTATATTTGCGGTCCTATTCAAAAACCCAGAAATGGTTTGACCTGATCTTGACCTTCCAAAATCGACCCCGAAAAGGCCCTACGCCCTCCAAATCTGTTGAAACACACTACCTACGAATACACCAGCAAAATCCTTCTCAAACACTTTGGAAAGGTAGAAATCAACTCCACCAATACTTCCCTTACTTATCCCGGCAAGCAATAGTTCTCCGAAAGAATGTTGCAATGGCCACACTAGATACACTATTGCGTCCTCCAAAAATACGCACTGCTGGGTCGAACTGAATACAAATGCTAGAAGTCTCTCTCCAAATATCCTTTGGATGATAATGGATGAACCTCTTTAGGGTGGCACACGGAGTCCCCTGAAGAAAGGATGAGTTCTCCGCTTGGAAAACTCTTGCTAAACAGCAAGTGACCTGGTTAAACAGCTTGAGCAACATAATCAAATTCAATAAGACAAGAATGATGAAATGAGGAGTGTTGCCTTCCTTTTGTAGATTTCGTGGAGAGTTTTCCCCTCCTTCATGGGTCCCTCACTAAGCCATCGATTTCCCTCTCATGCAATTAGAACTATTGGCTTAGGAAGTGCTTATTTACCTTGTGTGAACAAAACCAAAATAACTTACTTCTAACTCCTAAGTCTCCTAATAAAACCGAATGGGCCCCATCTCTTCCAAAATTGGCCGCAAAATGTAGAAATAAATCCTATTCCAAAATAATTTATGAAGGGACATTACATTTTTGGTGTTGCATAAGGAGGTCAATGTTGTAGGTTCGAGTTACAACAGGACAAAGTGTAGTATCTTATGGCTGGAAGGAAGAACACCCTACTTTGACCTCATTAACCTTGGGAGGAGTTGTCTTGCTCTGGGAAGGTCTCAGGAGGAAACTGGATTAGGGTTTCTGTAATAGATACAAGGTCGAAATTGCAGGGTCGAAGTTGTGGGACGACTTACAGAGGGTCAAAGTTGCAAGACGAGTTGCAGTATTGAAGCTGGTAGGATGAAGTTGCACTTTGAAGCTGGTTGGTGCATAATCAGGGAAAGACTTGTTGGAGGGCTAACTTGGTGCTTCGAGAAGGACTTGGTCTAAGGTTTGGGTCTTTATGTCTCAATTGAAGTAGATTCTATAAGAAGAGAAGAGTTCTCTGGTTTTTCCTTTTGGAGGGGTTTTTCCCTAGCTAAGAGCATAATTTTTGTGTCCTCTATTGTTGTGTTTCATTCTAGATATTTGTTTGATGAAAAGATCTAACTAAAGAACATAAGAAGAATAACTAAGTTCACAAGCAAGTATTAAGGTAAAGGTAAATCGGAATTAATAAGCTGCCATTTTGCATTTTCCAACATAAATAAACCCACAGAGCTCTCATTTCGAAAGGGTTGGGAAGCTAATGCTTGGGTACACTCTGTCAATTTGTATTCGCTTATTTTTATAATAAAACACCTTTGGAGGTTCCAGTTGGTGTTGTCTTAGTGATATCTTCTTGAGTATGAGGTTAATTTTGTGCTTGTTAAAATTCTTTCAATTGCTCTCCTTTAGTAGATTTAGGCCCAAGAAGGGGCAGTGTTGCCCAAGGGAAGGATAGGCAAGTACTTGTCTATCCTTTGATGGTTTTGCAGTTAGATTAGATGATGTTATGTACTTGTAAATAGCATAAATTATCTCTTCTTCTTGCAAGCTATTTCCTAATGTTTACTAATAATTGTGAGCAAGTCTATGCGTTATAACACAAATTTCCTTCAAGGGTTTGGGGTTAGCCAAATTGTTGGCTAGATCAACCAACCTCAAAGCTCCAAGGGAGTCACGATTTTGCCACATTCAGGGACTGCCAAAGACATGAAGAAGGACATCAAAAGAAGCCCAACATCTTCTTTTCCCTCTTCAAAATTCTAAAAAAATTCTTTGGTTACCTTATATATGGATTCATTGAAAATATGAGCTGCTTCAAGGCTAATTGGTGGCTTTCCTAGAGGCCACATATCGGCCAAGAAGAGCTCAGTTAGACAAACATTTCTTGTCTGCCTTCGTATAGAATTGCATATTTTTTTTGTAGAATATTTTGTGCAAATTTATTTTAGTCGAATTTGGTCACTAACCTTGCAGATGCCCAAGTAAGCTAGGCATCTTTCACCTTGTATTTTGCTGACCTCTTTTGCAGAAATCAAGTATCTCATAAAGTTGATTTGTCTCTCTTCTTTGGACTGAGATTGGGCAGCGAAAGACTAGTTTTTCTTGGCATATGTTCTCTTCCTAAGAAGACTGATTTCTATTGCACTTTAGTGGGCAGACTTGCCCTCTTTTCAGGACTGCTATTTGGTAGAGAAAAGGACCTTGTTAGGCTTGCCATCATATGATTTGCAACTCACTTCCTCATGTTGCAATCTCTCCTTTCCCAAACACGAACCTTGAAAAAATGTTTTCTAGCAAAAAAGATGGCAAAAGAATGTTTATGAGAACACTTCTAGAAAAAGAAAAAAATGTTGTGAAAATTGGCGAGCCCTTTGTTATAGTGTTGTGTTTTATGGATGGGGAAAAATCGGCCACGTGTTACACCTATGAGGCTATGTATCATTCAAGGGAGAGAAAATAAGGATAGCCTATAAACATAGAGTAGCTAAATATAAGCCCATCTAGGAGATTGTTGATAACATATGGAACAATCCTACATACAATTTGGTATTTCCTAAACCCAAGGTAGCAATACAGTGCTCAACCAAGAGAAGATCAAACTAGGAAGGTGAAAGATGGACTATGCGAGTGATTGGAGTGCATGTTAATTAATGAGGTAGAGCAACTAAAAGTACATTAATAGATCAATGCTTTCATTACATCCATGCCTTTGGCAAAAACCTAGCAAAGATTGTAAGAAATTCCTAAAAATTTTTAAGTTTAGTTGTTTAAATTTTAAACCTTAAATATTCAATTTTTTGCCAAAGTCCCAATCTAACTTGTTGAACTAAATTTGTCTTTGTTGCACAGTGGTGGGAGTCATTTGGTAGCCACTACCCTCAATTGCAAAAGTTTGAAGTTCAAGTCCTGAGCCAAACTTGCAATGCTTCTAGGTGTAAGCATTGCTACCCACCATTTTGTGGGTGATATCCCTAGGAGAAATTTTTTCTCCAAGATGGTCCTCAGCTAGCAGCACCTTGCAACCACCAACTACCTCGTTGTGTCACTTCTCCGCCACCTGAGGCAGCCATGGCCCCTCACCCATCTGTCATGATGTTATGTTTGAAGGTGGGCATCCCGAACCTAAAGGTATGCCTTGTCATTTGGCAATTGAGTATTGCAGTTTGCTTATCATGGACACTTCTGGGCATGGATTAATGGGGGGATTCAGCGACAAGAATAGTCTAGGTCTTTGCTCTTGCCCCCTAGACCCCTTTTGGATGTTAACCTTAGATTCTAGTCCCGTCGTATCTCTTTTACTAACCATTTGGCTTTAGGGATGGTATTTCACAGGAAACCCTGATTTTGGTTGCATGGTCCCACTCCCTTATCTGCATATATTGCCCCCATTTCCACTCATTATTACCCCATTCATTATTTCTCCCACTTGGGTCCACATCCCTCCACTAGGTCCACATAGGCTTAGCTCACCCCTTCCCCTTTCCCACACCTTAGGTCAGGCCTGGAATGATGCCCCGAAGGTTGATGCAGCTAAAAAGAAAGATAAAAGCATATTTGGCCACATTCAACAGGAAAATGTATCACAAAATGCAAATAATGGTCGGGACAAACACATTTCGCACATGGGCAAAAGCTAAGCTGCACGAAACGGGGAAACGAGTACAAGTTTCCGAAACGGGAAGCGATACGAAACGCGACCTCCCCAAATTTTGGAAACGGGGAAACGCGAACATATATGTGTGTGTGTGTGTGTGTGTGTGTGTGTGTGCAATCATAAAGCATAAATGATACATTATAATTTATTACACT
>APFE031082236.1:0-24842 GCA_000404065.3 Pinus taeda | reverse complement strand
CCCCCCCCCCCCCCCCCCGATCCCGCTCCCAATCCGCGCTCCAGGCGGGAGCGACTCGGGAGCGGTTCAGGGGCATGCTCCCTAAAAAAAAATTCGCTCTCTGCCTTTTCGGGAGCATTTTGCCTTTTTTGCAATTTTTTTTTTGTAGTAATGTTCGAAACGCAATTTTTTTTAAAGAAACAAGATTAAGGAGAATGTCACTTTTAACATGAAATGACTCGGGATGTTTGAGCGTGGTTCCAACCTCATTGGATTTCATATGGAGAAAGTAGAATTTTAGATTTCATTCAAAATCCAGCAGATGTATCAGTTTTTCAGGATTTCAGGATTGGGGGATTGCAATGTTTCCATTGAATTTTGTCATGTATTAGGGTATGGAACTCGTATTTAATCAAGAGCACCAATCCCTGTATGTACCTTGATGTTAGTGACATTGGTTGTTGAACTCCTCTATCATGGCCCTCCTAAAAATGTACGCATCACTCAAACAAAATCTTGACTTGACATGCTATGCTTTTTCTATCTTATGTTAATGCTTAGAGGGTGATATTAATGACAAAGATCCCTATACAGATATAGAGGTAATGCCAAAGATGCCTCTGGATATTAATGCTTAGAGGGTGATATTAATGACAAAGATCCTGATTTTCCAACAAGACTAAAAAATTAGACATTTTTCGTGGTGGCAAGAGGCCCAAGCATAAGAAATAGATAATAGATTTACTTCTCTTTTCTAGTTTCTAGTAGCTTTTATAACTATTGACTCTTTCATATTTATTATGATATTTTTTTAAAGAATATATGACAATTTAAGTTTGAATTTGGCAATTATAACTCACTAGTAATGAATTATGAATATGATGCTTCATGAAAGTTGAAAGTTGTTTCATTTCATTTCATTTTATAACATTTCATTTCATGTTAGATATTATTTGTTGTAATGGTCACACTTAGCTTACAAGTACAACTTTGGTGATCAATGATGATAAATATTATATATTGAATTTTGAAAGCTTGAAACTTTAAAATTGATGAATCGTGAGACTCAATACGTTGTATGTTACTAACTTGTGGACTTGGTTAATGAAGACTATAACTTCTAGATGATTGTTATATGGTTTAATCTGTGTTTTTTAATATCTGATTCATTATTCTACATGTTTTTGTTGACATATATGTATCAAAATATAAAATATATATATATTATATAAAAAATGCTCCCGTTTTCGCTCCCAAATAGGGAGCTTATGAAAATGTCGCTCCCGCTCCCGTTTTCGCTCCCGCTCCCCACTTTCGCTCACTCCCAAGTAACACTGACTGAGATACACTGCTGGAAATGTGAGGTTACATGGTTATTCTGATGTTAATTGGGCTAACAGTGTGGTGGAGCGCAAGAGCACTTCTGGATGCTGTTTTTCTTTGGGTTCTGCTTTGATATCTTGGATGAGTAGGAAGCAGAAATCAGTTGCCTTGAGCACTGCCAAGGCCGAATAAATCGCTGTCTAGTATGGCCTCCTGTGAAGCTGTCTAGTTGAGGAAGCTCTTCAATGAGCTGTTTGGACATGTGTTGGATACCACTGTGATCCTCTGCGACAACCAGAGTGGGATCCGATTATTAGAGAATCTCATGTTTCATGATCGCTCCAAGCATATAGATATCAGGTACCACTTTATTCGGGATATGGTACAACAAGGAGCAATAAGGCTCCATCACATTGGGACTGATGAACAAGTCACCGATATTTTTACAAAGCCCTTGGGGAAGGTCAAATTCTTGGCCTTCCGAGAACGACTTGGAGTTGTGGAGAGACCCTCTTATGAGGGGGGTCTCTTATGAGGGTCCTATATGAGATGGACATTGAGCTCAGAGAGCGTCGAGGGCTTGGGGTACTTCTTGGAGTGGTGAGCAACCATAGGGTGAGTGGTTCAACCTTCCCCTAGTAGTTTGCTGTGTACAAGGTGAGTGGTTCATCCTTCCCCTATGATACCCCTTGGCGACATGTGAGTAGGACAAGTGGTTCATCCTTCTCCTGCCGAGACATCCTACCCATGTAGTTTGGGACTCATGGGAAGTACCTCTCATCTGGCTAATGAGTAGGGAAATGAGGATAGGGACCATAATACTACCGATGGACACATTGTCTACTACTGTACTCCCTATGCTGGGATGTCTGATATTGATCTGGGATCAATGGGAATTGACTTCGGGTTAGTAAGGGTGGTATGAGACACTCTTTTTTGATTGGAATTGACTTCGGGTCAGTAAAAGTGGTATGAGACACTCTCTTTTGATTGGGATTGACTTCGGGTCAGTAGAGAATGGTATGATACATTCTCGATCACTTCTTCTTCTTTCATAGTTCCACAGAGCAGAGCAGGGCAGTGCATGGATGACAAAGATAGTATAGATTGGCAGATGGATTAGCAGATGGAGTTCTCCCTAGTTGAGAGGGAGTGTTAAAATTGGCAACTAGGGCCAAACTCCACACGAGTCATCTCATTTATGACAACTGATATTTTTCTTGGATTCCTCTCTTTGGGAGGTGTAGGATTGATCTAAAGACCATCCCATTCTGACATGTACAAATGAAGTTATGAATTTATTTTGATTATGGACAAATTGTCAAGGTTGGCTAGCAAACTCATGTAGACTCAGAAGCCCAACAGTTACGTCTATTCATCCTCAACGTTAGCCTATAAATACATGATGCCTCATCCTCTTTGGACATCACTCATCTCCACACATCTCTGTCTCCTCATCTGATTAGGTACGGATTTCTGGGCAACTTCTCTCTCCACACATGCAAAGGAAAGGACAACAATTTTATGTTTTGGACGTTGACCAACGTTGACTAGCCAACGCTGACCTGTTTGACTGCGTTTTTGCGAGGGAAATTTCTTTTTGGGCAGGCCACATTTTTGGGCACAAAAATCAAGGCAATTCGTACTGTTTGACCAATGTTGAATGTGGTTAGCTCTGACCACAGGTTGACCGTTTGACCATATTTTGACTGGGCAAAATTCAATTGTTTTGAGGGCTGTTTTGTCTTGCTATTTGGAGGTCGAAGTTGATTGAAGTTGACTGAATCTTTGAGGGTCAAATTTGCCATGTTGACTAGCGTTGACTTTTTTGGTTAGGGCTCTTTTGTTGCTGTTATAAATTATCAGGATTTGTAAATGGTACTATCTCTCTCTGCTGAACTATTGAAGACTAAAAGAAGATTTGATCAAGGGTTTCCCCGCATAGGGGTTTGTTCCTGGTTGGTGCCACATCTTGTGTCCTCTTGTCTTGGCTTGTCTTCTACTGTTCATGTTTATGTTCTATCAACATTTTACTTACATGTTTATGTGATTACTAAACTGAAATTGATATTGAGCTCATAAATAAATTGAAGTAAAATTGCTTTAAAGTATAGAACATACCATTGTTGCCTAAAATTAACACTACCGCTATATCTGCCAATTTTCTAGCAATGTCTTTTGCATGCATGGGTCATCAATTGCCTTTGTGTTGCAAATACCTTTTACCTGTACTTGTTTTCCCCCTTTCCATATATGTTATCATCTTTCACTTGTGTTTTTGGCTAACCCGTAAGCCTGTTGTTGATGGTCATGCATCAGATTCTTGAGGAACAAAATCATTTCATGGTCTCTTGACCATGTGTTTTCTCAACTCTTGCAAACTCTCTCTCTTGCCTTGTAGGCTTACATCACATATGACTTAGGTATATATACTTTGTAATGTCCTCTACAAATTGAGGATGAATGAAGGATGTAATAGCCTATCAATCCTCGTAGGCTATAGTCCTCAATAAAGGGGAAAACCCCAAAATATCCAATTCTGGGTGAGCTTTGGGGTAGTTGGGCAAAAAATCCCAAAATTGGGGCTTGGAGTAAAATTTACTCAATCAATTAAGCATACAAGACCCCTCTTGGAAATCTATAAATATAACAGGATTGAACTCATTTTGGAGCATCAAGTGTGATCATTTCATTGGTTTATTGAGCATTAGCTCTGAGGGTTTTAAGACCCCTTTCTTCTTGTCAATTTCGGTGGTGAAAGATTCCACCCTAGTGACTCATTACTTGATCAATTGTGGATCATTTTGGAGCATCAAGAAGGAGTCACCGACCATTACTTCCTCAATTCACGAATAAGCAAGCCGTGACAAACCAAGACGCTGTTGAAACCAAACAGACTGTTGGACAATTGCTTTCGAGAATATGCAACGCTAGAAGAAAATACACGAGGGGCCATGACCTTCAATGAATACAATAATTTCAGATTCAGAAATAGACCGAGGGGACAACCTAATTCTGATCTAATATGCAAGTTGAGTAAACTTTCCCTTCCCTATTTTGATGGGTCATCTAAATGTACAACAAGAGCTTGGGTGCAAAAATTAGACACCTACTTTAGGCTCAACCCTATGGCAGAAGCAGACACGATCCAATTTGCCACATTGCATCTAGAAGGGGAAGCGCATGAATGGTGGTATCATGGTCTCGTAACATTGGGGCATGCCAACATTACTTCTTGTGAAGATTTTATGAAAGGTTGATAGAAAGATTTGATCGAAAGAACGTAGACACCCACTTCAGAGAATTGACACTTCTCATGAAGACAAGATCGAATGAAGAGTTCATTGCAGAATTTGAACGTATCGCTGTCATGGTAACAAATATCTCTGAATAAAGATTAGTCATGCCTTTTACAGAGGCTTTATCCAAACCACTACAATGCTGGGTGAAAGCATTCAATCCCACAACTCTTGAGGAGGCTATCAAGAACACTCGTGATATGTGAAACACAATAGTCAAATCTAAAGCCCCTCCCAAACGTTTGATTCCCCCAAAAGGTAAAGAGAAGAGGGCCCCTGGACGTGATTGGCCCAAAAGGGACAGGTTAGACAAGGAAACCCGAAGTGAACTAAGGAGGAAGAAGCTATGTTTTACTTGTAGGGAACGATGAGAACCTAGACATCACTATTTAGGAAAGGGGAAGATTTGCTACATTGAAGTGCTCTTTGACGTCGAAGAAGAAGGAGAAGAACCCACACCTAGCAATCATGAACTTGCTGAGCCTAACAGTCCCAAGGAAGAACACCCACGGGAAGAAGCTAAAGAGGAGGAAAAACGTCGTGAAGAAATGAAATCCCGACCACAAGTTAAGATTGCGACTCTTTCAGGAACACCCAGATATTACATCTTCAGGGTTAGGGGGGTTGTCAAGGGACAACATATCACAAACTTGATTGATGGGGGAGCTACACATAATTTCATTGATGTAGCTTTAGTCGCAAATAGAGGGCTTCCCACAGAAGAATTCAAAGGCCTTGACGTAATAGTAGTAGATGGGTGCAACTTGGATTGCTCACAGATGATCCCAAGTTTGAGTGTAACACTTGGTAATTATACGTTAATGCTCTAACATGAATTGGTCTTTAATTTGTTAATTTCATATGCCTTTGGGATTAATCTATGCAAGTTATCTTGTGTAATTTTTTGGATTAGAGAAACACACTGGACCTGGAAGTGCTAATGGGTTTTTGGTTGAACCCTTAGTCTTCTTTTTCATTGTGCGATTTGATCCTTTGTGGATCTAACAAAATCTTTTAAAGTGTGTAGAGATCTATAATTTTTTGAATCAAATCTTGAGCATTTGGGGAAGTTTGAGGTGGAACCAACCAACTCTCAAGCTATAGAAGTAGAAGAACCCACATCGATTTCTCTCAAAGGCTTATCAAATGGCTTTTTTTGAAGGGAGTTTCCTTGCTATAGCTTGAAAACATCATCAATTTTAAGATCTACTTCTCTATTGATGCGCTTTTACTAAATAATCTAGCTATCTAGAGCTCATACTCTTGTTGCTTGCAAACTTGTAATTTTTATGTATATATCCTAACCATCTTGTACATATTTTTTTCTTGTATATAGACCACACATTTCTCTTGTATATATTTGGATCTTCTTTCTATTCTTGCGCAGATCTGGAGGAGGGTTTGGCTTGGATATTTTCTTAAAATTTTTGCTTGTAGGTGGATGCTTGAAGATCAAATGACATAAGCGATATTTTTTTTGGAAGCTAATGCCTACTCTAGTTCGGTGATCAAGCGATCACCTTCATCTTTTCTCTCTTGTGTAGTTCCTCTTGGAGGCTAGACGACTAGGGTTTGAGGACGAATTTGAAGGGATTTACGCTTGGAGCCTTTACAAATCATAGATACGTATTTTTGAGCTCCCTTTTCCCTTGGCCGTGAGAATATAGGAGGAGTTCTCTTCATCTTTTGCGCATATCTTGCTCCTAAAGCTTGGTCGTCTAATTTCTTTAAGGGAGATCCATTTGGAGGAAGGCAAATTCTCTTCTTTGGAGGACTTTCTCATTGTAATTTCACCATAATCATTGTAAATAATTTCTATTTCTCTCTTGCATCTTAAGGAAGGGTACTTGCTCTTGAAGGTATATTTTGTAAACCTTCCTCAAGATTCTAAGACCTCACTTCTCTACAAGAGGGTCTCACTTGTAATAATAATAAAATAAATCTTGTCTTTAGGGAGCTTGGTGTTTCTCCCCTTGGTATCCCACCTCCTCATTTGGAAGGAGGATCTCTTTGATGGTTGGTGACTAACTTGTTCATTTTGCATTTTTAGCTTAGATTAGTTTTCTTGCTTATTTCTCTATCTAGTTGCATTAGCCTTGCTAGATCTAATTTCTTGGTCATTTTGCATCACCCATAATTCTCTTGGACTAATTCGCTAATTCTCACCGAGTAGTTTCGCTAGCTTCTTGATCTAATTTGCATTTGCTTCATGGAGTATTTTGCTTGTTTCATTGATCATTGACATAAGCTTTTCTCACTTTGATATCATAATTTGTGCTAAATTGATCATTAAAGTGAATGCTATTTCTCTATTGATATATTTTAAGACATTTCACACTTAAAGTATTTCATTTTCAATTGTCAAATTTACATCTCATTGAAGTACTTGTTCTTGTTTTAGATCTTATTCCTAATTTGCATTTTAGATTTTCAAAAA
This sequence comes from Pinus taeda, assembly GCA_000404065.3. Lineage (NCBI taxonomy): Eukaryota > Viridiplantae > Streptophyta > Pinopsida > Pinales > Pinaceae > Pinus > Pinus taeda. Next base: position 17,804 of record APFE031082236.1, on the reverse strand, counting down.
TTAAACTCCAAGCATAAGCTTGGTTGATAGATATTTAGGACAAACTTGCTCAACTATCATTCAATCTCCCTGGATTTGAGTTTAGAGCAAAGGTTAAAACGTATGACCTTGCAGTTCTCTTGTGGTCAAGTCCTTTGTAGGAACAAAGGCATGCAACTTGTATTGGAGAAGTAAGGGGGTATCGTTAATGAGGCCTTAGCTTCCTCACTTAGCCTTTTGCAACCACCTTAGTCCTCACTAAGTCGAAGGAATTGAGTGGACGTCAAATTTCAGATTAGGCATTTAATTAAAATTTACCAAGACCACTTGATTTCACACATTCACTGATCACATTTGCCTCATCTTGCATATAATTGTTTGATTATTGTACAAGTTGGGTTGTGAACATCTCATTCACTTGCAAGCATTACACTTTATATTCCTGTACTTGTCTATTTCATCATTACACTTTATATTCTTGTACTTGTCTATTTCATTTTTATGCTCATGTTAATTGTCCTTTAATGTTGAGCATTCTTTCTTTAAGTACAACTTACAAGTTTTATCTCTTGTAAGCTTCATTTTCATATTGTTGCTCATTTCCTAAAGTTGTATATAATCTTTTATCTTGATTCACTAACACTTGTCTTACAACATTCCCATTCTTGCATCTTCGAAATCATTATTTCATTGCAAGTATTGTGATTTTACTTTTGAGCATATATTTCTTGCAAGTATATTTATTTTGCACTCGTCTCTTCTAATTTGTCTTGCAGCATATCGTATTAAATTAATTGAATCAATATTGTTAATGTTTATATGCTGATAAACATTTGTAATTGCTAAATCAATCTCTAATTTCATTTCAAGTTATATTGAATGGTGATTGCCTTATTAACCATCTCCTAGAATTTGTTATCTCTAACAAGTTATCCTTAGAACCTTCCTTAGGGATTACCTCCCTTAGCTTAGCTAAGAAAGAGCTTAAACAAAGAGATTTGGGATTAGGTGACAACCCCTTCTCTGAGCGTTGCTATAAAGAACACACCTTGTTGGGTTGAAGAATTTTCCTACTTCCTAGGTGTGCAATTTTGTGGACAACACTGTCCTTGTTCTTGTAGTCAAAGGAGGATGAATTCTGGGCGAGTTTGTGGCATACTTTTTGTGGTATAATGTGAAGTCTGAGGTTGAGTTGAAGGTTGAATTTCAGCCCTCTTGTAGACCTGAAGCAAACCTTGTTGCAAACATCTTGTGAATTGATTTGAGGACACTTGTCTTGGGATTTGTGGAGGGCTGGTTTGGTTCTTGATAGACGATCATCTTGATCCTATGCTGGTTAGTTTATTTATGACTTCGATGTCTCTTGTTGAATTGATTCTATAAGGAAAGGATTGCTGTGTTTTCCCCCATGTGGGTTTTCTTAGGGTAAATATTGTTAATCTAGGTTGTCATTGATGTCAATATGGCAATATTCTGGACAGTAAACAATGATGTGAAGCCAAGTAGAGCAGATCCATGAAGCAACAGGAGTATGTCAATATGGCAATTCTAGGATACTAAATGATGATATGAAGCCAAGGAGAAGTAGAGCAGATCCGTGAAGAAACAGGAGCAAGAAGCCGTGAGGAGAAACTAGAGGAAAGCCAAGACAGTCAAGCCATCGGAGAGAATATCAGAAGTCATAGGAGCTATCAGAGTAGAGCTATCAAAGCAGAGAAGAGGTATTGGAGCGGTATCGAAAGCCACAGGAAAGCCAAGTTAGTGTAAGAGCGGGAGATTGAGGAGGAGCCACATCGGGAGTAACGCATGTAATATATGCCAAATAAGAACTGCAGAGTATCAAAGGAGTTAACAGAAGAGCCATATCAGACCAATGAAGAGTAGAAAGTCAAGGGAGCAGAGATGATTAGGTTTTGAGTGAGAAGCGAGAGGTTGAATGTTACAAGGGGTTTGAGACAAAGGTCAATTTATTGCTGTAATTGAGCTGAGAGGGAAAGACTCGTGCCTGGTGTGGACTCTCGTTACTCTGTGTATCCGCGTTCAACAGTTAACCGGGTATTTCTTTGAATTCCCACTGAAAAGCATAAATCTCAGTGCTTAATGCTTTTATTCACAAATCATGATTATATTGTGATTAAGTGTTAATCTCATGGTTAAACGATTAAGTGCTTTATTTAAGTGATTGATTAATGCATGTGGTTATATTCCAAAAAGCGGGTTTGTAATAGTGGCAGTGGTTTTTGGGCAAATGCAAAGTGGTAAGTGGTATTTAGTGGAGAGCGCCCTATTCCATTCAATGGTTGACACATAGCAACTAGAGGAGAGAGAAAAACCGCTCATTTCGGGCGGGTAACTCTCATGCAAGTAGCTCACCCGAAATGCATGTAGGCGGTTGGATCTAGCGCGGGTTGATCGATGGCGAAGGATCAACGGACAGTTTTGCGTTGATCGGGTTAAGTCAGGACTGTTAGATCTGGAGAGGAGATCTACAGCGTAGCAAGCTTCTGATGGATTGTGTTGATTGGACTGAGTGTTGATCGTCGGATCTAATACAGAAGAAATCGACGGTGCGAAATGAGGACCACTATTATAACATGCCTTAATGTTATATCGCATCAGCCGCGTCGGAAGTTATGTATTGCAAGTTATAAAGGGATGGTACACTATAAACTGCTATTGTGATATATATATATATATATACAGACCCAACAGGTATATTAACTTCTGTTTGTTGTTATATCACATCTGTCGCATATTACAAACTGTGAAGAATTGTAACCATGTCAAAACGTCGATTGCGATATACTACGTGGATCCGATAGCTCTATAAAATATACCTTTATGTAATATTGTGTCCGGGTATCGGTGCGAAACGAGGACCACTATTATAACACGCCTTAATGTTATATCGCATCCGCCGTGTCGGAAGTTATGTATCGCAAGTTATAAAGGGATGGTACACTATAAATTGTGTGATTGTGATATAATATATATAATATATATATATATATATAGACAGACCCAATAGGTATATTAACTTCTGTTTATTGTTATATCGCATCTGTCGCATATTGCAAATTGTGAAGAATTGTAACCATGTCAAAACGCCGATTACGATATACTACGCGGATCCGATAGCTCTATAAAATATACCTTTATGTAATATCGCGTTCGGTATCGGGGAAGTCACGCAAATCATAAGGGTTGTCGCTGCCGGACCACCGATTGCGATTGAGATAGTGACGTGGCATGTGGGACCTCCCTGTTGGTACAAGCCTCTCCAATGAAATCCTACGTAAATAATGATTGAGTCTATTGTATAAATATTAAAGAAAAAAGGGCCTCTCTGATATTTCTTAATATGCAACATTTCTTTGTAATTCGGCCTCTCTTCTGAATTTATGTGTCTTGTGAGTATTGGAACACCCGAATAGACAGAGGAAGTCATGGACCGAGAAGCCGAAGAATCAAGCGAGCGTAGATGGACGAGTGAGCGTAGAGGAAGCTAAAGCAACCGGAGGAGGGAAGCCAAAAGGTCGAGCAAGCACAGAGGAAGTGGAAGTTCAAGCGAGCAAGGGAAGCCAAAGGTCAGGCATATCAGTATAAGAAAACAAAGAATTGCCTTTATGAGTGGTGGTTGGTGAACTGGAAGAAAGAAGTAAGCCGTAGGTCCAGTAGGACAGAAAAGGGCCGAAGGTCCAGCAGGACAGAATGAAGACAAAGGTCCAGCCGGACAGGAGGCAGTCGAAGGATGAGCAACTCTGTTGATCGTGTTACCCTGTGAAAGACTCAGACCTGTGATGAATTAATCAGGTACATAATGCATACTGAAGAACAATTCTGTGATATAATAAATAAAATTTCATTTGATATCGCTTGAAGGGAACAGTAACCAACACCAGTATTGAAGCATATGTGAATGTATTTCTGGGAAGTAAGAGATTGCAATAGCAAGAACAATGCGCAGGAGTCACGCTGGAAGCATTCACCATGACAGTGAGAACAGAGGCTTGAAACAGAGAGTTGGTTCTTGTGCAGAGCTTAGTGCAGCTAATAGTAGACTCACTAAAGCTGTGTGGATACATTATCAGAGATCATGATGGCTATTTGATATGATCATGAGATAACTTTTGTAGACTTTGTGTGGACAATATGAAGAGTTGTAAAGACTTCTTCATATAAAGACTGGTTTCCATTGATGCTGTAGCATGGAGACTATAGTGAAGTTGTAAACAGACAAAATTCGGTAAAGAAGAGTTTTGGGAGCAAAACATTACCATCAAACATGCCTTGACAAGATTGGGTCGGAGTCCTTGGGGTTGGTGCCTCAGAAGTTGGAAGGATTGGTGTCCTTGGAACTGGTGCTCCTATATCCAAGGTTGGTGCCTTGACAACAGAAGATTGGAGCCGTTGAGGTTGGTGCCTCAGAACTGGAAGGATTGGTGTCCTGGGAGTTGGTGCTCCTAAGTCCAAGGTTGGTGCCTTAACAAAACAGAGTTGGTGCTCTGGAGGTTGGAGCCTCACAAAAGTCCAAGTTGGTGCTTGGCAACAGATTGGAACCATATATATTGTATCTATGTTATTGCAAAGATTATATTAATAAAAGCATTTATTCTTGTTGTTCATCTTGTGTTCTGAATATAAATGTTTTGACTGGAAAAAATAACAATTGAAAAGAAATACTGATTCACCCCCCATCTCAGTATTTCCAACAAACACTTGTTTTATAGTGTGGCTGTCTCTTTATGATCCTTATGGCATTTTGTTTTTACTGTTGAGCTCCTTTGTGTAATTGCTTTATGATTGGAAAAGATCACAGGAAAAGGATTAAACTAATAAATATCATAAGAAGTAATTATCAATATAGAGGATGCCCTAGATTTTCAATACCAATGTTACAAGACTCGTCTAGCTATTGACTCGTCGACTCGTATAAGACTCGTGTTAAAATTGGCAACTAGGGCCAAACTCCATGTGGGCCAGCGTATTTATGGTAGCTGATATTTTTATTGAATCCCTCTCGTCGAGAAGTGTAGGATTGATCTAAAGATCATCCAATTCCGATAAGTATTTATGGAGATATGAATTTATTTTGATTATGGATTTATTATCAAGCCGACCAACAACTTATGTAGGCTCAAGAAGTCCAAACGTATGTTTATTCAACCTATACATTTTTGGTATAAATTGAAGAAGATTTGATGTCATTTGCAACATACATCTCTAGTGATCTCTCTTCACTTGTTTGGGTTTTGTGGACAAAGAGATCTAGAGGAGATTACGCTGTTCTAGGGGTTGATCTAGCCACACCCTAATTGCAGTCAAAGAAGGTATAGCCATAGTCTGATTGGAGTCCAAGTGCCCTAACCACAGGTCAATCAACAACCCTCATCTACGCAAGTCAAGGAGGCTTCCTGAACGCAATCACAACACAATTGTGTTTAGGCAAAGGAGACGGGGAGCCATCCTAACACGCATTGTGCAACCTGTTACACGCAGTCATGAAGAAGCTCATATACGCTCAAAGATGGAGGCCCAAACGTTGCTGTCATCCTAACACTGTCAAACCCTAGCCGCAGTAAGGAAAGGAATTCAAAACGTAGTCATGAAAGGAGACTACACGCAGATTAGGGAAACTTATACGCAGTCTAAGAGACATGTAACTTACAGCCAAAAGAAGAACTGTTCACGCTGTAAAAGGAGATAAGAACTTCGCAAATTTCTGGTGTGGTACCTGTAGTCAATATTCCATATATAAACTCAGGTACAAGGTCCCACATTAATGGCACGTAGCTGTAGATGACAACGTGGTAAATCCAAGGCTGTCTATAACAGTCTTGACACCTGATCTCGGTCGTTCTTTTGTAGCAATTTAAGCATGTTGGACAGCATAATATAACAGTGATAAGAAGATGAAAATCTCGGACGAAGGACTGTGTTATACATAGTAGTCCTTAGATATCTCGGTAAAATCTCAGTGGCAGTACAAACATCTTGTACAAAAGTGACATGGAACTATAACCTAGCTACTTTGCTAGGCTGCATGCCATAGCAAGCAGCTAAGGCTGATATCAACAGAAGCAAATTGTTGCAGCATGATGAAGCAACGAGAAGGCAAAGGCAACAACATGATAGGCAGCACTATGAGATCATGTGCATGGACAACATAATGATACATGGAGCAGAGGCGGTAGCATAATGATGATGCACATTAGTAAGGGCAACAACATGATGATAATGCACATTAGTTTGAGCAACATTATGATGGATAAGATCATGGACATGGGCAGCATGATGATAATCATGATTAGTGCAGCATAGTGCAGCATGCAGTGGTGCAACTAGAGGACTAGATGCAACACGATGATAGGTGAAGGAGTCACCTTGGAGAATTAGTTGAAGCAGAATGTCTTCAACTGATCTCATTGTTATAGGAAATGATCTATGCTTAGATCTAGATAAATCAAAGTGTTGACTTCTGTTGTAAATGTACTCTCTCTCTCTTTCTTTCTTTGCTGAACTTTGAAGAACATAAAGGAAGAATTGATCAAGGGTTTCCCCACATTGTGGGGTTTGTCCCTGCCTCGCGCCACATCTTGTGTCCTCTTGTCTTGGCTTGTCTTCTGTGATTTATATTTATGTTCTATCTGCAGTTTATCTTAATGCTGCTGTGATTGCTAACTGTGAAAATTTAAATAAATTGCTCTAGCATAAAACATACCTAAAATTAACAACTTGGAAACGAACCGTATAAAACTCGTCAAAATGCAAAAAAACCTTAAAATATGGTAAATTTTAAGCACAAAAAGGGAACTAATGACAATTCCAATCCTTATAAGTAAGCACAATATATGCAATAAATTATAACATCATCTCATATCTATAAAAGTACAACATAACATGTTCGATTTTTGTAAGCAAGACATTTAGATATTGAATAAGAAAAGGAATTATGATTCCATAATTAAAATAAAAAATGCTAGCAAGTTCAAAATTCAAATACATATGTCATAAATAATAAATGATTGTTTCATAACAATCTTGAGTCTCATCACTCATGGACGACCATGCCTACAATAAGCCCTCGTGGAGCTAATGCTAACATCGGAAGGCTGAAGCAACTGTGAGGCAGGTTTATTTGGAGTCTCCATTTGAGATGGCAAACTTGAGAGATCCTTAGTCTCTTCATCAAGCCAACTCAAATCAGGGGACTCCTCCTCCACAACCCAATCAGACTCTATATCAATAGTATCCAATAAAATTGGATCTGTATCCTTTGGTTGCACTTGTTTTGTGAGCATTCGAAGGTTGTTGTAAATGAAAACCAACTTCTCCAACATCTCATGCTCCAACTTGTTTCTCTTTTTGTTGTGGATGTGCTCAAACACTGACCAATTGCGCTCACAAGAAGAAGCACTGCAGGGTTGACTCATAACTCTGATGGCGAATTCTTGTAATTGTGGTGCCTTAGTGCCACAATCTATCCACTAATGAGATGTAGAAAAATTAACAACAAAGATTATAAGTTTGCAATGCTAAACATATAAAAGAGAACTAGCAAAATTACAAGCTAAGTTCTAACAATTTGCACTTACAAGGCATTTTCTTGTCCTTGAGACGTTGGCTTGAGTTGAATACAAACATGCCAGATGCTTCCTTGTACATATGTCGTTGTATGTTGATTTTGTTTTGAATATCTTGATTCAGGAACATCTTCTCAATGCATATCATGACACCTCTCATCACCTCGGGATCTCGTTGAATGTTAGACCCCTCATTATAGAATAAGCTTGGAAGCCCAAAAAAATTGCAAATTAAAACAAAATTGAAAACCAAAAATATTAAATTGAGTACACAAAATTTATTTATTTTTTACATGGAAAGCATTCAAACAAGGTTCATGATGCCTACCTGGAGCTGGGTTTGATCTTATGAAGCCTCATTTAGCTTCCTCCAAGAGCTCCTTCAATATGCAATGGAGTCACTCAACACTCATAGAAATGAGCCAAACACTCTAATGACAAGTGAATGACTAATGGAAGGGAGAGAGGTGCTTATAAAGCATTTTCTTGCCTCCAATTTCCCTTTTCCTCCACCTCATTTCCAAAAAAGAAAAGAAAAAAAAGAAGAGAAAACAAAAATTTGCAATTTGAGGTTCGACGGGTCTTATAAGGGTCCGATGCGAGTCTTATGCCAAACCTGCAGGTCTTATGTGAGTACGCGGGTTTAATGTGAGTTTGGCCGAGTAAGGGTCTTAAGCGTGGGTTCTGTGTGAGTGACCCAGCTCACTATAGAACCTGCCAAGACCCGCGGGTACTCGCAGGTCTTATGTGAGTGGTGCTTCACTATTCAATACACATTCAACAATCGGCTAGACCCGATTGGCGATATGTGGCCTTATTTCTTATGGAATTGTCTTCCTTTGGGTGTGAGCGTATTTTTCTTGTTTACAGAGGACACATGAATTGATTATTTCCACAACATTCCCTCCAGTTATTGATAGCATGCATCTTCAGTTGGGAAAAAAAGCTATGCTTTCAGCATTCCAAGTCTATGTTGTAGGAAACAGCCCCCCATCCTTGTGTACTCGTACTGCAAATGCATGGATCTGTTGAAACATCACTGAAACACAGGTATGGTGTTTGCTGATTCGGAGGTACTGCCAAAATGCCACCAAAACGTTTCCGTGAAATTCTTTGCATGTGCGGGCTCATTGAAACTCCCAATAAGGGTGGGGCCCTTCTATGGCCAAAATGTTTCCATTTGGGGATGGCGGTTCACATTTTCAGCCGTACCCATTTCAGAAACTTCCAAACATTTCCACATTTCATGCAACTTAGTTCCAAATACAGAAAGAGCTATGGTCTAAGTCATAAATATAAATAGCAGAGACTTATGTCAAAATACATATAGGCTTTGAGATACCATCACAAAATGGATGGAAACCTAAAACCAGAGACTCATTTAATAATCAAGATGCAGAATAATAATGAGATCTTTGCCTAGAGAAGGGTTGCCCCGATCTCACTGATAGTCTTCTTTGCCAATCACACATAACCATTTTTTGGAGAAGTGGTCAACTGCGAGCTGGCACATTCCAAGCTCTTGTTCAGGGAGCTTGGTAGATGAAAAACCTGAGGGCAATCTGTCAGCCACTTTTAAGGGTAGACTTTTCTTGTGGATTCTGCTCTTTTTCTTGGTGGCTGTTTGTCAGGCAAAACACTGTTTTTGTGGAGTTATCTTTGTAGCAAGACAATTACCTTCTTAATAATCTTCAATCGCATGGAATTTGTTTCCCAACAAATTTTCTGTGCATTAGAATTTGCAGAATACTGAAACATATTTGATTAGTCATGATACAGAGGTTTGTTTTGACCAAAATTGACATCATTTCTCCTCTTTCTTATGAATAGGGCTTCTGGATATGTACTGTCTTAGCTTTTAGAAATATTTCATGCTTGTGGATACTTGAATATAGTCAGGACTTATGAGTCATGTGAGTGTTCTCCAATTCAGTTATATTGTCGTCTTGGTCATTAAGATGCGTGCAGGGAAAACATTCAGTTTGTAAAATGTCAAAAGATGCTTTGTTCCAATAATAGAGCCATATATGAAACAAAATTATGATTTTAAATTATTAAATTCTATTGTGGTGAAGCAGTGTTACTAGCATTTTGTTATATATCAGAGTATTTTGATTACTGCATATTTATATAGCTCTTGAAGTGTTGATTTATTTTGAGGTTATTTCAAGAGATTATTCTTTAAATGTTTGACTTCTCTTTTCCCCAGGGTATCAACCATCAGCTTTGAACTTGAAGCCACTTTGAAACTGGCTCGTTTTCTTTGCAGGTGAAAATGCTCCCAACTCATGTTTGGATTTGGTCATTTTTTCTAGCTTATTTATTTTCAATGTTTTGAGAATGATCTGAGTTGTTGTGATACTGCTCTATTAGATGTCTTGAGTGCTGGCTTTAGGGTTGTTTTCATGCAGAAAAATTTACCATTGCTCCTATTTCTTTTGCCTCCTTGTTGTGTCGAAAGGTGCTTTCTACCGCCCTGTATGAGGGAGATGTGTAATTCCTTCTGTAATCAACATGTAGTTGACATGTTAGCACTAATTTACGCCTTAACAGCTGATACGATCTTCAAAAGACAGTCTAAAAATCAGCGGATATATAAGGGAATCAGCCTTATGTGCCTTATATGTCACTGGCAAATCCTCTTCTCTGTTTGGGTTGGTGCGTGTCAACCTCAGGGGGGTGTCCCTGGCTAGTGTACTTGCTGTCCAGACCTGTAAATCCACAATAAAAGACTAAAAAACAGCAAGGTTAAGGCTGTTTGACATGCAAGTTAGTGTCCAAACAATTATGGGAAAATTCATATGACATAAAGTGAATGTGGAACAATCCTTTAAAAATCAGTCTCTAATATGGAAAGATGATGTATGAAGGAAGCATATTTAAGTATCAAATTGCCCAAAGAAACAACTAAGTATTCTTGATTATTTACGCAAGATAACTTTGAACCAAACAAACCAGAGTGAGTGGATCAAAACCAATTTTTTTTCTGCAAGAGTCAAAAGGTTGGCTGCACCAAGATGATTTTCACATAACTTCAGAGAATGATACCCAAACACAAAGTGCCAAGAGCTAGAAAAGAGAGAGAAGAATAATGGAGAGAAGAAAGTATGGCTGCTTTTTCCTGCTCAAGACAATTCAAGTTGGAGAGTTGGCATTCCACTTGCTTAAATAATAACTCCCATCGCAAATTCGACCCAAGTTTAGATTCTAGAAGAGGTCAAATGGCTATTACTGGGCCTTAGTTCACTTGAGGGAAGAAAAATTGAGTTAGCTGACTCTCTCTTTGAGTTAACACGAGACAAAACATCACTCTCTGATAATTTTGGCATATAAACTTGAGTTTTCTTCGTCTATTTTCTCTCAATAAATTCGACTTGGCTGAATTTTCTCTCAAATTTCTTTTTTTAGCACATATCTAGCAGTAATTTTCCTTAACCAATTTGAATTCTCTTTTTTCTCCTTTGTATTTCCAATTTTCGAATGACAACTTGAATTAACTTATAATTTCCCTTTTTATCAATTGAGTTAAGAAATCGAATTCTTGAAGTAAGTCAAGGAGAATTTTAGGGAAGAAAAGAGGGAAAATAGGGAGAGTTTTAAGGAGTGAAAGAAAGGAAAATGTGAGGTAATGGAGGAGAAAATTAGGGGAACGAGTGGAGGGAAACTAGGTTAGATTTTAGGGGGGAGGAAGAGAGCAAAACTTTAAGAGATAAAATAATTTTTCTCAAGTGCCATGTCATTATTGACTCATCCTTTCTATGCCACTTGTGCGTCCTCCTTTGTTGCCATGTGTCCACAATATTATACTCATTGGTGTAAGTCTTTGATGGGGAACTTGGGTATGCTGTCAGTAGGACCATGCTAAGACTGTTAAAAATAGAAGTTCTCAAAATCATACGAAACCACTACCATCAGACTCAAAACTCAGTGGGGAGTTTGAATATGTAATCACCGTTGCTTGGCTCTGACTACTAAAAATAGAAAGTTCTCAAGTTTGGATGGGAACAACACCATTGGATTCAAAATGCAGTGGAGAACCTTGGTGTGTAATCATACCCATAGTTTTAAAAACCAGTTGGCATGAACATGAAATCGGTCAAACCGGTTGATTCATTAGGCAATTGGGTCGAATTGGGAAAAACCCGATCAAAGCACCGATTTCGCCAAAAAATCACAAACTGGTCAAACCGACCGATTTGTGGTCAAACCGGCCTGTTCCGTCATAAACCGGCCGGTTTATGGTCAAGCCGGCCCGTTTTGTCATAAACTGACCGATTCATTGCCAAGGGCGTGGTGGACGGCGACAGACCCATATAGACTCTTTTTGGAAGCTTCTTGGGTGTTTTAGAGGGAAAGGAAGGGTTGTTTCCCTCCAAAAATACCCTCTCCAAGCCTTTAAAAGGAGCTCAACCCCCTCATTTGCCTCACACATATCATTTGTAGTTTTTGTGAGTTTCATTGAGAGCTTGGAGAGTGTTGAATTTTTGTTGGAGTAGTGGAACAACATAGAGTTTGAGCTAAGTAGTAGCCACCATGCTTCCAAAAACCAAGGATACTACATGGACTCGTTGTGATATGATTGATGGCAAAATGATTTGCAAATATTTCCAAAAATCCATTGGAGGAGGGGGTATTAACAGGTTCAAGCAACACTTGGTTGGGATAGGAGGCCATGTAAAGCCATATGGATCACCAATGAAGTAATGGTTATTGTTTTTTGTGTGCTAACTTTGAACATATGGCTAGGGATTGTCAAGTTGTTGACAGGTACAATTATCAAAGACCACCACCTTCGAATGAATTATCCAGGTACACACGTTCATTTGATGGTTATTGCTTTTTATGTGCTAACTATGGACATATGGCTAGGGATTATGAAGTTTTTGACAGGTACAATAATTATCTGCAAAACCATAGAAGCAAATTTGTAAGATCACGAGACAAGTTCCACGATGATTTTGTTAGAAGAGAATAAGTGCTAGATGGGCCAAACATTGAATATTTTAAATGCCATAACTATGGCTATAGTGCTCACAATTGCATATATCAGATGGAATCACCTATGGACAACATTGAATGCTTCAAGTGTCACAACTATGGGCAGATGGCTTGGGATTGCAAGAATAAGAAGTTCTAGAAAATGAAACAGGTACAAGAAGACCAAGCAAATAAGAAGGTTTTAGCAGTTATGCTTTCAGGTTTTGTAAAAGCAAAAGTTCGGGAGGAATTGGCATTTGCTTTAGATAATGACTCTTGCAAGATGGCTTGTAAGGTGACTCACTATTTTGAACAATCCGACTTGTTAACTCCTTGAAGTTTGTAAACTTTGTAGAGGGGGAGTCTATGCCACAGTATATGGCACAAGTCTACAATTGGCAGACATATAGTTTGAACAAGATGGCTATTTCATAACAAGTTCAGGGGGAGCAGAACAATTTGGAAGTTTTATTACAAGTAGCATCTCTCTTGAGCGCTAGGGCATGACAGCAATCTGTCTTCTAGTTCTTCTTGCAAACGTCTCTTTTGATCTCCCTACAAAACTTGACATCCTTCATGACTTGTATAAATGACGTTTCATGAAAAGTAAAAGTCCTCGAGATTTTGAGTGTACTGTAACAACACTAGTATGAATTGTGCAGTGATTGTAAGTTATTCCAACGAATTATTTGACTATGATCGTGACATAACATTGAAAGAACAATACCTTTAATTAACGTAAAGTTACGAGGTATCACTTTCTTAGAATTCGATGATAGTAAGAAGACTGTAATACTTTATATAATGAGAAGGCAATCTATAGCAAGTGACCAGGACTTGGCACATTAATGAAACTTGTGGGAATTTACAGGGTAAGTTCCTCAGATAGAACACCAAAGGACACCGCTCACAAACAGATCACAGATCAGTACACCAATATTCTTGACGTGGTTAAAACCTTCAAAGAGGGAAACAGTTCATGGCCTGAGCCAACTCGGCGACTTCAAGCAATTTATTAAGGTAAAAGAAAGAAAATTTACATAAGCTTCTCTCATGAATGGTCACCTTACAAATAACCCTCCATGCTCTTTAATAGAGATCATGGAGCAATCGGGTGTTAAGCCACAGATCAAGTGTCGGTAATACCGAGGAGAGAATGAACTGTCAGATCACTTCATGTCTAAAACATATTGTGAACGTCAGATTGTAAGTTACAAAAGTACATAGTAAAGAAACCCACTTTACATGGTCCAGAGCAAAGAGTGAAGACATAACTTGCAGTAGACTTCTGATCTTCAGGGTCACCAACCCAATCGGAATCAGTGAAACTAACCAATAGAGGAGATGCTTCTGCACTGTAATGAATCCCAAACTGAATTGTACCTTGAACATAACGAAGTATTCTTTTAGTTGCTTTTCAACGACTTTCATGTGGGTTTTGCATAAACCGAGCAATAAGGCCAACAACAAGGAAAGGTCAGGACGGGTATGGGTCAGATACAAAAGTTATCCTACATGTTGACAGTATAAGGTAGCATCAACTTCAAGGGAAGTACAAGTGACTGAAAGTTTGGCTCCAGACTAAAAGAGATAAGGGGCTGGCTTACAGTGTTCCATATGAAAGTGGCGTAGAATATCATAGGCATACTTGGAGTGGGAAAGGGAAATACCTTCCTTGGATTGCAAGACTTGAAGACCAAGAAAATAATGCAAGTGTCCTAAGCGTGTCATTTCAAATTGCTTTTTAAGGCTGAACTTCACATGGTTTATAAGGTTTGGATCACTACCAGTAAGGATAAGATCATCAACATAAAGAACAAGAATTATAAGAGACTTACCCACTTTCTTGGTGTAGACAGTATTGTCAGAATGACACCTAGAAAAGCCAATATCTAAAAGAAAGCTATCCATTTTGGATTTCTTAAGCCGACATACAAGGTTGGAATCTACTTGTATAAAGCCAGGATGTTGTTCCATATAGATTTCTTCATGTAAGTCCCCATGAAATAAGGCAAATTTAACATTCATCTGATGGACTTCCCATTTGAAAGAGGCAGCAAGGGAAAGAACAAGGCGGATAAAGTTCATTTTGGTAACAGGGGAGAAGGTTTCAGTATAATCAATGCCTTCAACTTGTGAAAAACCCTTAGCAACAAGATGAGCTTTATGTTTATCAACTTTTCCATCTGGTCCAAACTTGGTTATGTAAACCCATTTGCATCTAACGAGTTTTCGTCCCTTTGGAAGAGGAACAAGATCCCATGTATCATTTGCCAATAAGGAACACTATTCTTCATTCATAGCCGCGCCCCAATCTGGATGGCCTAAAGCTAAAGGTGTCAGGATCATAATTCATTGAAGCTTGAGCCAGTAAAGAAGAGGCTCTATCAATCTGAGAATGTGTGCGACGCTGATCTGTAGGATCACCTGCAAGAGCACCTACTACATCCCGAGTAGCGTGGACCCATTTTGGAAGTTGAGGAGCTAAAGGAGGATCCCAAGAAGGTGGGGGAGGATTGTCATCCTTGCTATGATCATCTAAAGAAGAAATATTTTCAGAAGTAGAAGGGATAGAGAGAGGTGGCACATCCGCCGAACTAGGTTCGTAGGCCGATATATTTTTAGCAAACTTTACATCTCTTCTAATGATAACATATTTGGATTTAGGTGGAAGAAGTCTATATCCTTTGACATCTTCGGAATATGCAACAAAAATACATTTTTCACTCTTAGCTTCTAAGGCTTTATGTTTCTCATTTGGAATATGGGCCCATGCTTCACTTCCAAAAACACGAAAGTGACTTGCATTTGGTTTAATTGAGCTCCATGCTTCTTCCGGAGTGATATTCTTTAAAACCTTAGTAGGAGTGTGATTTAGTATGTAATTTGCATAGTTAATTTCTCCTACCCAAAAATTAAGGACCTAAGAGATACCGTATAGGAATTTACAGGGTAAGTTCCTCAGATAGAACACCAAAGGACACTGCTCACAAACAGATCACAGATCAGCACACCGGTATTCTTGACGAGGTTAAAACCCTCAAAGGGGGAAACAATGCACAACTTGAGCCAACACGACCACTCAAATAGCTTTGATACCATGTAGGAATTTACTAGGTAAGTTCCTCAGATAGAACACCAAAGGGCACTGCTCACAAACAGATCACAGATCAGTACACCAATATTCTTGACATGGTTAAAACCCTCAAAGAGGAAAACAATCCATGGCCTGAGCCTACGCGACCACTTTAGGCAATTTACTAATGTAAAAGAGAGAAAATTTACATAAGCTTTTTCCATGAACGGTCACCTTACAAATGACCCTTCATTCTCTTTAAATAGAGATCATGGACCAATCAGGTGTTAAGCCACGAGTCAAGCATCGGTAATACCAAGGAGAGAATGAATCGTCAAATCACTTCATGTCTAGAACATATCGTGACTGTCAGATTGTAAGTTACAAAAGTACATAGTAGAGAAACACACATTACCTAACTCTACACTAGACCAATTTATACTTAACTATTTCCTGTGTCAGAATATCCTAACAAAACTATTGCATGAACTTGATAGTCGTTGCTTGCCTTGACTTAACTTGTTGACTATGACATTAATAGTGACGTTGACATCTAATGAACAACAAGTGATGCTTGACCTTGACCTCACTTAATTGTGACTTTGATTTTTGTTTTATGTCTCATCTATGACTTAATATTATGAAATGACATTTAGTATACCAATTGACAATTTGACTTTGACTTGACATTCACCTTTTGAGATACTTAGACCTAGGGATAGCAAGTATATTGCCACTTTTATTTTGACTTATTAAATGAATGGAAGTGGGTGTTATCTACAGCAAGTGACATTGGCAGAATTGGGGCATATTAGGGTAGAATACCTTCAAAATTTTGAGACTCAAAGTTGTTAGGCCCCTATAATACTAGTGATTCCCCCATTAATATTGTCATTGTATCCCTTATTGTTATTATTGTGCCCCTATTGTCCTCATATTGTTATTAGTATGCCCCATAGAAACCCACAATTGTTATTTTTGTGCCCTTATGTTATTACTGTTATGTCGGCTTGATTATATTGTGACCCTTTAGACTCCTATATATAGAAGGAGGTTTAGTCATTTTGTACATCCAGGAATGTTCATTGTGTAATTGTAAAGGAGGTTGCCCCCTCGAAAAAGGCTGAATTCCTAAGGCGTTGATCTATCTTTTTGTTTGTGAGCTGGTTCCTAACATTGGTATCAGAGCTTTGGAATCTAGGGTTTTCGCTGCTCCAAACAGGCCATCGCGGCATTTTTGCTATAACTTTTTTTTTTTTTTTTTTTTTTTTTTTTTTTTTTTTTTTTTTATTTTTTTTTTTTTATTCTGCGACGTTTCAGAAGTTATAAAAAACCCATTTGATCCGAAATCATTCTGAACTTTGTGTCCAAATTTCAGAGCTTGTATCACTATATTTGCGGAGATATGATATGAGGAATTTAGGGTTTTTGTAGACTTCCGAATTACATTCCAAACAGGTGACCCAGGGAAAATCATCATAACTTTTGTGTTGAGCATCAGATTGAAATTTCGTAAGAAATTTTAGAAAGAGGATGACCTGTAGTTTTCTGTGTATCAGTTTCAGGTACTAAGGTCGAAACAATGATACGTGGCACGTCGTACAAGTTCACTCTACTGAACTAGTCTATAATGAGGTCACCATGGGAGATTTGGCATAACTCTTCCTTGGAGAATCCAATCGTGATCAAACTTGCAAGGTTAGAAAGAGGACTTAAAGGGATACCGCAAGATGAGATTTCAGATATTCGAGATCCGCAGTTACAGAAATACAACAGATTCAATATTGAGCTCTTACAAAGTGAAAAAAAGGTGTCTGGTTTTTTTATTTTCTTTAAATTATGCATAAGATTGGTTTGAAAAATTATTTTGAAGGAATTCAAAGGGAATAGTGAAGAATTATTAGCATTAATTAATGTCCCGAAGAAAGAAAATGGGACACCTAGTAAGCAACCTGAAAGCTCTAGCATGACTCGTGAAGAAGAGGAAGAAATGCAACATGATATATCAAAATTACAAGACCAAGTACAACAAATTTCACACTCAGTAAAGGTAAATGAAGCCAAGATGAATGGCGTGGAAGCTAATATGAATGGCATGCAAGTTAAGATGGATGGCGTGGAAGCTAAGATGAATGGCATGGACGATAAGATGGAAGAATTGAAGATAAATTTGAATAAGTTGCTACAAG
>APFE031082227.1:5536-26624 GCA_000404065.3 Pinus taeda | reverse complement strand
GTCGACTAAGCCTAACTTGTAGCCCCAAAGAACTTTAAATGCCATTCGTTATACACCTTTAGTGGTCTATTGTTGACCACACTAGTGTTAGTGGGTCAACAATAGACCACTAAAGGTGTATAACAAATGGTATTTAAAGTTCTTTGGGGCTACAAGTTAGGCTTAGTCGACATATCACCGACATGTAATATGGTGATGAGTGTTAGCAAAAGCACCGGAGGGGATTCATAGGGATGTAGTGCTTCTATTAAATCTCATCGCCTTGTTACCTGTTGGAGATATGCTGACTAAGCCTAATTTGTCACTGCAGTGGACTTTAAACGCCATTTATTATACACCCTTAGTGGTTGGTAGTGGACCACATTATAGTTAGTGGGTGACTACTACCATTAGTGTGGCCCACTACCAACCCCTAAGGGTGTATAATAAATGGTGTTTAAAGCCCACTGCAGCTACAAGTTAGGCTTAGTCGGCGTATCTCCAACATGTAAAAAGATGATGAGAGTTAACCAAACCACTATAGGGAATTGATATGAGTGGAAAGTGAAGTATAGTAAAAATAAAAATAAGAAACTACAAGATCAGAGATGGAGAATAAAAAACATAGGCTCTCTAAGAGGAGAAAGTTTAGTACATTGTTAGAGCAATAAAGAGAATCAATCAATATCCCACCCTCTCACACACTAGTTGATAAACTTTCGGCAATTAACAAGTCCATACATGAAACAAAATTGTGAAATTCCTAACAGAATATTGTCTTGTTATTGACTGATTTAAAGCCATTTTTAATAGTCTAAGATGGTGTCAACCTTTCATACAAATTTTGAGCCCTATAAAAAGCACTTAAGGAAAGCTATGCTCGAAATTGAATATTTCATATTGGACTAGTTTATAAACTCTCGACTATTAGCAAATCCATACACGAAACAACATTGTGAAAGTCCTAACAACATAGTCTTGTTATTGACTAATCTACACCCATCCTTAATAGTCTGAGATGGTATCAACTTTTCATACAAATTTTGAGCCCTCTAAAAAGCACTTGAGAAAAGCTACCCTCGAAATTGAACCTTTCATCTTGGAATGTGAGGGGAGTATATGGGCATAGAATACAAATAATTGTTAGGGTAGTCATCCCACATTTACACTTTGATTTGGTTATCTTGGAAAAAATCATAATACCTAACTTTTATTTTTGAACTTGACAAACATTTATTGCAATGTAGAATACACACCCATAAGCCATGATGAATGTAGAGACAATGTAGTGTGGCACCTCAGTTATCTCTTAATGTTAATAAAATATATGTAATGTTCCCAAACAGGAATTTAAGTGATATTCTAAACAATTAAACAGTGCAGCAGCATAAAATTAAAAATATGCATCAAACACTATAAATCTAGAATTGTTGAGCCATATATTATAAAATTTGAGAGCATAGGTACAATATAAATGAATTGGTGCACCTGGGCTTGTCTCAAGGACAAACGGGGCCAAACCCAGGTGATGTAATGGCTGAGATGATGGTTGTTCAGTGGCTGTACCACTCTGCATTGCGTGTCCTAGTGAAACCACTGATCTTCTGAATTCGACCTGCTGGAAGGTGCCCAAAAACCGCCTAGAAAATTATATCCTTTCAGCCTTAGACTCCTTGGATGAAACCCAGAAAAATCTAGAAGGGAATTTCGTTGATTTTGATTTTCGATTTTCGGCCTCCTTGGAACCCCTCTCCGGCTACTGTTGCCAAATTCAATTTGCAGGAAAGAGCCTGCAAATCCACCTGAAAACTCCCCTCAAATGCCAGTTTCTCCTGTGATAAGTGATTCCTTTCTCCCCTATGAACCCTTTGCTCGGATGGTTGTTCTCCTAAGCCCCACGAATTTGCTGCTAGAGGCCATTGCGAACCCCTTTGCCCAGAAATGCGTGTTGTTGTAATCACTGACTAACTAGCTGAAAAAATCAGAGAAAATGTCCTCAACCCACAACCTTTCCTGCTCCTATAACTCCCAGCAAGCTAGAGACCTCCCGGTTGGCTCACTCCTCTCTGCGTGTTTTTGGCTGCCCAAAAGTACGCGTCTCTTGCTCTGCGTGGTTGGCTGGGTGTTTTTCCATGCTGGAACTCCTGCAATCTCTATGGAACAACCTCCCTAGGGCGGGCATGGATAGTCCCCCAACGTAGAGGTTGAATCTTCCCTGTGGAAGACTCGTGGCTAAATAGCCGATAGACTTGCTAAGCAACAGAGCGTGCACAGTGAAGTTTGTTTGTCAAATGATCAGAATGCTGCAAAATGAGAGCTCCTTCCTCTTTTATCACTTTGGGCCTCCTAGCCTCTTGTGGGCCCCTCCTTCCACTAGTTCGATTTCCCTCCAACATATCCCTTCGAAAATTCAAATTATTCATGTGGGTGGCCCCCACATTCCACTAGCTACCAGACATAAAGTCGAATTGCCTATAGTTCCTATTCTGCGTGTGGTATTCTCCTCCTAAGCCAAAAATGATGCCAAAATTATGTAGCTGCACCCCGTGACTAATACATTTGAGAAGGGACATGACAGTCCTCGCCTCCCAAATGTTGCTTTCCCTCAAGCAACCTCAAAGTCGGACGCTCCAGTATGTGCTCACCCTCCAGGTGGCATCCTCATCGAAAGGTTCTTCTATCGTACCAAGAACTCCCTGATGGTTCTGTTCTTCAGTCTCCTCTCCCTGCTCTCCAGAATGGCCTCTGTTTTCAACACCAAATGGCCCTCATCATCCAATGGGAGTAGATCAACTGCTGTGGTCACCTGTTGTCCCAACACTTTCAGGCATGAGACATGAAATACGTTATGGATTCTACTCCTCAAGAGCATATCTATCTCATAAGCCACCTCTCCAACCTGCTTAGTCACCTGGTAGGGCCCATAGACGCGTGGTTGTAGCTTCTTAAAACCTTCTGTTTCAGCATAGGTTGTCTGTAAGACTGCAACCGGAGGTACACTAGGTCCCCCTCCTCAATGTGCCTCTCTATCTTGTGCCGCTTTGCATAAAGTTTTTGTTGATTCTGGGTTGTCGCTAGATTATCTTTGAGAGCTTTGAGGATATCTTGGCTGTCTTGGACCCAGTCTTTGGCCTTTGAGGCCTGACTGTCTCCAAAAATAACATCAGCAAAAGTCAAAGCGTCATAACCACAGAGGGCACGAAAAGGAGTCATACCAATAGACATGTGGTGTGTGGTGTTGTAGCAGAACTCGCCCAAGTGCAACCATCGAATCCACGTCCAATGTTGACTTGTCACATTGTTTCTCAGGTACCCCTTCAACCATTGGTTGACGCTCTCCGTCCAGACGTTTGGCCCTCTGTCTTAGGGTGATAACCGGTGCTAGGAGTGAGCTCTATCCCAACCAACCTAAGGAACTCCTGCCAAAGGCCACCCATAAATATATTATTTCTATTGCTCACAATGTTCTTGGAGAGTCCATGTAGTCTGAAAGCCTCCCGGAAAAACAACTAGGTAACCTAGGCAGCTGTGTATCTAGTGGGGATGGCGAAGAAGTGGGAAAATTTGATTATCCTGTCGATGACCACATATAAGCAAGCCTTCTCCTATACCGTGGGGAGCCCAGTGATGAAATCCATCGAAATACTTTCCAATTTTCCGTTTGGATGGGAAGTGGCTGTAATAGCTCTGTAGGCTGAGTCAACTCCCCCTTATTTCGATGGCAGGCCCCACACTCCCTTACGTGCTGCAGCACGTTCTCCTTAAGGCCTTTCCCCATGAAACTCTCTCGAAAAACCATGTAAGTTTTTCGGAACCCTTGGTTTCCGGAGAGTGGTGAATCGTAAGATGCCTGAAGTACCCTCACCCTCAACTACGAGTTAAGCACCAAGTAAATGCGCCCCTTGTAATAGATGACCTCATCCATCACATGGTAATGCTCATCTGCATGTGTGCCCCCCAACACCTCGCAGGCCTTCTTGACCTTGGAGTACTCTACCAACAATTGAGCCTTCCAATCCTCGCAGATACTCAGAAAAGATAACCTAGCCGGTCTCCTGGATATTGCATTGACCAACACATTGTGCTTGTCCCGCACATACTCAATATCAAAGTCGTAGGCCTGCACCTTGCTGACCCATATTTACTGCCTATCATTGAGGCCCTGCTGCCCCATGAAATGTCGAAGACTGTTGTGATGAGTCTTCACTTGTAATTGGTTGCCCACCAAGTACTAGTGGAAGTTGGCCAATGCATGCATAATGGCCAGCATCTCCTTGTCATATATGGAATATGACAGGTCATGCGGTAGGAGCTTCCGACTCTCGAAAGTTATGGGGTAACCCTCTTGTGACAATACAGCTCCAACTCCTACCCGTGATGCATCACACTTCATCGTGAATGTGAAAATTTTATTACTGCAGTAACTGATTTATTTTACCTACTTATTTTCCGATAAGCTATTTATGAAATCTCTTCAGTAAACATTAAAATAAACTCTACTACAAATATCACACCAAAATACAGAAACAAATACATGCACAAGTATCAAACACATTAACATAGATATTTTTAAACAATTGTCCCCGAAAAAACCCAATGCGGGAAAACCTGTGCAACAGAGGAGGATTTTTATTAATCAGATTTTGTCGAGTACAACTAGGGTGCCAAACTGGCTCACCTAACAGAGATAAATCCTCTGGCACCTCTCTTAGGCTCAGAGTTTGTCCAACTATCCTCTGTGTAGGGCTTAGACTCTTTGTGTCAGCGCCTTCTTCTCTGCATCAACCACGTAGGTCCTCCAGTGAATGGACCATATCTTTCAGGGGCAACAGAGGAGGTTCGTTCTAGGATTTTTTGATGACATCATGATCTATAGCCGAACATGGGAGGAGCACCTCCAACACTTGGAGGAGGTATTGCGCATTCTGGAGGAGGTATTGCGCATTCTGGAGGAGCAGCAGTTTTAGGCAAAGCTCTCCAAGTGCGAGTTTAGATTGACAGAGATGCTTTATCTCGGGCATATCATTGGAGCAGATGGGTTGAAGGTTCATGAGGAGATGATCGGACCATCTCGGATTGACTAGTACCCTGAGACGTGAGTACACTATGAGGCTTCTTGGGCATTTACATTTACTATAGGAAGTTTGTCAAAGGGTTCTCACAGCTTGCAACACCCTTGACCGACTTGACCAAGAAAGGGGCCTTTGCATGGACTAAGGGAGCACAAGCCACCTTCGATCGCCTCATGGAGGTGATGAGAAGTTGCCCTATTTTGGCACTCCCGGATTTTTCTCAGCCATTCACTGTTGGTTTGGGGTAGCATCAGATGTGCTCTAGCCATAAACATTGGTGCAGAGACTAAAGCACATGAGATCTCCAAGACCCAGAAATCGTTTTGAAAAATTCCATCTGGATGAAGAGTTGTTAAAATAATTAATATTTTTAATGATTTCCTAAGTCTAAACTTAGGAAAATAAAGATATTGATGGGTATTAATAAAGATAAGGATGAGAAGCTTCTAAGAGACAAAGATCAAATCTATTTTAATCTTAGCCGTTGATTAGGGACTTAATCTCGGTCGTTGATTTATCAACAGGAAAAGTATAAGAGAAGGCTTGATGGCTAGTTGGAGGCACACTGAGGGAGACCAATCAGTTTTATTTCTAGAGCGGGGCTTGCTGAGAAATTCGAACTAGAAGTATTTTATTAAACCATAAAAGAAATATATTATTAAATCATAAAAGAAATATATATGATACACGACATGGAAGGGTGTCACAACGAGGCAAAGCAGTGGGCTACTGGGGGAAGAGCGGCCACTGCCAAGAAACAAGATATAAACCACAGAGAATAATTTTGGAAGGGATTCGGAGGAAGAAGAAAGAACGAAGGAAGGGGACACTAAACAAGGGAGGAAATCCATAAATTGGAGTTACCGAGCGCGGATTGTTTTGAGGTTTTTGGGCACAGGGGAACAATATGCTTCAATTGAGAAGCTTATTGGACTGAGTAGCGAGGTTCTGCTCGGTTTGGCTGGGTGGTTTCGATCTTTTGGTAACCGAAGCAGAGTAGCCTGAGGTATTGTCAGCTGTAGGAGTACAGGTAGGTACTCTCGTCAATTCTATTAGCTAATTTGTAAAATTTCAGGAAATTGATCACAGGCTCATGATGAAAAACCCTTTACTGTGTTTTCGATGGCTTTACTGTCCTTACAAGAAAACATAATTAGTAGAAGAAGTTAACTTTTAATGAAGTAGAGTTGCATTGGGGAGGGCCATATGAATTAAGACAACCACTGAACGTTGTTACAGGTAGGTTTTGTTGGTGTCGGGGGGAGTAAATCAAAATGTTAGCCAATTTTTTCGAATATTCGTTAATATCTTGAGTCATTCTCCTAATCTACAAGAACATCATGTCTTCTCTAGGGTTAGAGTTAGAAATAAACCAGATATTGCAGAAAAATTACATTTTATAATTGTCTTGTTGCAAGGGTGGATGGGGTTATGGATTTTTACAATAAACCATAGAGAAGATATGATGTTCTAGGCTTTGATGTCATATCCCCAATAATTAAATTTTTGTCTAAGGCACATTTCCAGGATCCTTCCAATGATCAATTCAAGACACTTGGAACGGTTGCTTGGAAAGTGCAACACTAGAGGACTGATCTCTTGACATGTGTACACTTTGGAGATTGAGCACTTGATTTTATCTTGCATATCGCAATGACCCTTGGATATTATTAATAAGTCAACCTTAGCTTAAGGCTATGGACAACATTTGTGCTAGTTGTCGAGGGTTAAGTTGGGAAACCAAATAAGGAAATTTGGCATAAAGGATATTTGAACAAGTGAGTATTATATCCGATTGGAGATTAAATGCCAAGTAACAACATTGGTGCATTGTAAGTTCATCTTGGAAAATGCGGACCATATAACAATTCCAGCCCATGATTGTAGAGCACATCACTAGAGAATTTATTTCTTGACATGTGTACAATTTAAAAAGTGAGTGCCTAAATTGGATACCTTATATTGTAGATTAGGAGGATGAATCAAGAAATTAACGAATATTCGAAAAAATTGGCAAACATTTCGATTTACTCCCTTACACAAATCGGAACTACCTGTAAAAATGTTTTGTAATTGTCTTCAGTCATACAAACCTCCCCAAAGAACCTCTACTTCATTAAAAGTTAACTTCTTGTACTTATTTTGTTTTCTTAGGTCACATTGGAGACGAATTGGCTTGCATGACTTCCCCTAAACAGCTTGCATGACATGGCATGACATGTAGTCTTATTTAAGATACAGTAGAACTTATCTGTTAAGTTTCAAACTGGCTGAAAACTTTTGATGTTCATCTCAACCATAGACCACATTTCTCATTTCCTATCAACAGTGGGTCACCCCCGAGCTGGAACTTCGATTCCATCAGGCAACAGCTCAGGCAAATACGGGTACACATGTGGTACCATCAACTGACCAAAGAACCAAACGCTAGTGGGCTCAAACCTATAGGCTCATGCTCCCCATCAAACTGCACCTTGGTAGTGCGCGCCCTTCTCTACACTTGCAGACCCTCAAGCTACCACCACCTTTAGGGCGTCTTACTCGGCCGAACAGAGACATTCTCCTAGTCTCGTGACTTCAGGAATTTTAGCTAATTTTCGAGCTCTCCAAGTATGCTCCAGGCCCTAATATCGTTTTCAGCCTTTTCCGGTGATTTACACTTATTGACATATTCCTCCCGCGATTTCTTAAGAGTGACCAGTTGAAATCGCCAATTGCCGATTTGCAATTTATTTGGGCGGTTGCTATTGTTAATATGTCGCATGGCTATAAGGTGTGATCGCCGATTTGTGGGCCCGCCGATATGTGGTATCGTCGATTTCTGATTGCCGATGCGCCCCGGACCTTCGATCGCCGATAAACTATGTGCCGTGGACCTCGAATGGCCGATTGCTGATATCAACGATTGTTGATTGCAAGTTTGCTCCGACCTTCCCTGGTTTAGCTTTAGAAACCTCCGATTTGCAGGATCTGGGATTAAACTTAAACATTTCGTTTGCTTTCATGTTTTCAAGGATAACTTTCAACTTGCTCTAACTTTTGATTCTGGAGTCCATTTGGGGAGTTCCATATACCATTGGAAAGATAATTTCGAGCACTCTCCATTGGATGGTGTCTGATTTAGCTTCGAGTTTGTATATGGCTTGGAGGATACCTCCAAACTTCTTTGTTCTTTTCCCTCTTTGTACAACGAGAACTCTCTTTTCAGAAGGTGACAACTGTTGGCTAACTGGCTAACCCTTCACAATTCCCACAACTTTAATTTAAGAGAATGATCTTTTTCTGACACTTGGCACTCTCTAAATTCACTATATTGACTTTGTTTATATTCATTTTCTCCTTTTAATGATTATTGAATCATACCAACCGCATTTATATTCCCATGGAGTCTTGGTCCCTTATACTCTTTTCGTCAAATTTGGTCTACAAATGTTATGTGTTTATTAATATGAACAAGTTAAACACATTTAAAACATCAATTTTTCTAGCCTATAAGAGATTATACACATGGGCACACTGGCCTCTAAGTAGATACAAACATACACATAGGTACACGACTCCAAAAAGTAATTCTCAACTCACCAGCCTAATTAATATCTTATGGCTCACGAACCTAAGTTTCACATGTACATGGAATTTACAATATAGGGTTGGACTAGGGGTGTTACATTTTATAATTGTGTCGTTGCAAGTGTAGATGGGGCTAGGGATTTTTACAATAAAACCCTAGAGAAGACATTATCTTCTAGGCTTAACGAAAAATTTCTAACGGGTTAGACTTAGAAATTTCAACAAATTACGCCTGGCAGCAGTTTAGAATAGGTGACTCGGCCTCTTTACACTCTACAATTTATTCACATGCCATGATTCTCCTTTGTTGTCACCGAGATCAGTGAGCGTAGCATACCCAATGATGTTTTTCAACATCCTATCTTCATCGAATTGCATTTGAATTCGTGTTGCTGATTAAATTTGCACCGATCTGAACTCGCACCGAATTTGACACGTCCAATATGCCAATATTGACTGTAACCAGCAGGCTGAAATCTATCAATCTATCACGCACATCTGTTGGTTTGTATGACTAGATATTTTCGTACCAACTGATTACTTCAATATTCCTTGTGTGCGCACAATCATCTCTGCTATTCACTTTTCAATTTAGCACACTGGTATCTATAGGAGTGCAAACATTTGTCTTACAGGTGCACATGGCTCAGCGTCTTCTCTTTCAAATTATCATCACACCAGATACGTACAACTCCAACAAGCACATTTGCTTTTGGTACAAGGAAATATAATCTTAGCCTTCTACAATTTCAACCTGCATCAAGAAATCAACAACGATATTTTGGCCCTATATAGGGTTTTGGCTTTAGATTGAGCCAAGACCAAGGCTCTGATACCACTGTAATGTCCCAAACCAATGAAATTTGGAACAAACCCTTCGAATCAAATTATCTAGCACTTAACATGAAATTTCGATGGAAACCCAAACACCAGAAATTTGATTGAAACCATAAACTCACAAATTGCATAAAATCTCATTAGAAATCACAACATGAGAAACAATGAGAAATGAAGCAACCAAAATCCAACTTTATTATATATAGATAGATGCCAATACAATAGCCGGGAATGACCCTATGGTCTCAAAATTGAAATAGAGAAACTATCTCTACACTTGTGGATTCTGAATGAATCCACCAAGGGGAGATGGGTGCTCGTCCAATCTCTCTATATCACCCGAGTTTTTTCGTCCTGAGGCTACCAAGGGAGTAGAGAACCATGTTCTGAACCTCATATACAAGAAACAACATTAAAACCAAGATGTGCTCCAATGGTCTCCTCCTCTTTTATAGATTTGATGGACTCCTCTAGCACCTTCTATTTTATTATTATTTTAATCATGGAGCACTTTTCCTTCTTTTATTTAAATTAAACTATTCTTTTAATACAGGAAAAGGGTAAATTGGCCACCATGTTTCTTCAGGCCACTGAAACTCAAATTTAACCATCCCATCCTGTAGATCTTCTTGTTTCGATTCCAACAAGCTATTACACTGAGGTGTTCCACCAATTAATCTCCTCAAAATTCCACCTTGAGCATAATTAATTAAGTTATGCCCAATAATAATGTTGATTTATGAAAGTTGTCGAAATGTGATAGAACGAAAGGCAAACTATGCAGATGGTGGAATATTCCAAGCAAATGCCATCAAATCCCATAAAAACTCCTCAAAACACCATCGGAACCCCTGATGACTTAAACCTGCTCCACTGACCTGGCCATCTCCTTCCTTGGGAATCCACCTTGGCTGCACTATGAAGAAGGATAAAAATGGGGACATGACAGTCCTCCCACCCCAAGATTGCTTGCCCTCAAGCAATCCAAATATGTGGACCAATCTGGTGGTTCGACGCAACTGCGACCCAATGCCAGGATCCCATATGAACCATTGGGTGATGCTCTGCTCCTGTGTCAACCAACCCTGAATGGACTCCTCGATGTCTGGATCCCAGATCAATCTCTGACGGAACCTTTTTCAGCAAATCCTCTTGGATCCCAATGCCGCCAAGAAGGAGCATCAAGGCTCCACGACTCCTGTTGTGCTATAACTCCAGCTGTGAATGTTGCTCCACCTGCCGCGTACCAACTCATCACCTCTCTCCAATCCAACCCTTGGCATAGACCAAGGTCAATCTCATCATGTTGAAGCCGTGCTGAAATATTGATGAGTGGCTAGCCTACAATGTGCTGCCAACTGAAGCATTCGATATCCCTCACCTTGGATGGCTCATGCAATACAATGCTCCTGACTAAAAATGACACTGCTTCAAAAGGATACCAGCTCATGATCTCTCGCCAATCTATGTCATGGACTCCTGTGTAAGGAACAAGTCTACTATCTTGATGCTGGTCCATGCTCAACTCATGCTGCCCTATCTGGTTGTTCAACAATATCCATCAAGAAAGTCCTGCCTCTCTCCCTAAAATGGGTACAAGTGGCCACACTGTGCTGCAAGCCCTATCTATGTACTCCTGATAGGGGTTGCTCCCTGAATGTCTTGCGGCTTTGCCAACTGCCTGTGCATCTGCCCGCACCGCATCAATGGTTCCGCGTAAAGATGGATGCACCACCATCTCCAACAACTCCTGCCGTCTACTATCCTCCTGCCAAACTATCCGGTCAATCTGCAATGTCTCCTGAGGACGAGTGTTCGCCCATGCTCCCTCTCAATATGCTGCCCATGCTACCTCTAGCATTGCCACTACTAACTACTGAACTGCTACTCAATTACAGAGAAGTAGGTAACTGACTTCTTCCATATACTAACATCCCAGTCAATCTGGAAGCCTCTTAAAACTGAAGCTTCCTTTGCTGCTATTATGTGCTCTCTCTGTTGTTGTTTCATACACCTCTGTGCCTCTCGCATTGCTGCACCCTCCATTGCATTGCCTCAGATTTCTGCACCCAAGCACTCCCTTGCTACTCCACTACACTTTGCTACACCCGACCCTTATCAACCTGCTACTGCCGTTAAGGGCTCCCGTAGCCGGATATGATCCAAGAGTTTGGGCACCTCGAGGATCCTGCCCCTAGTATGTAGTCCTCCTGACTACAACTCGATGTCTTCCAACATCTTCTCTAGAGGTGCATGAGCACTCATGGCACAACCGTCATCAATCTCGACCTCTTTCTCTGCCTTAGCTGGAGCTGCCTTAGAGTCGGAAGCCTCTCCCTTGTTTTTCTTCCTGGGACACTGGGATGCATAATGTCCCAGCTCCCCATAATGGAAGCACTTCACCTTGGAGATATCCTTCTTCTTCGTCTTCCCTTGCTATCCCGCAAATGCTAGAGACGTATACTCCTCCTCTTTCTTGATTTGACCTCCCTTGCCACTACTCCCCCCCTTGGTCATCTGCCACATCTCCTCCCATCTTGGAAGAGTGGCCCTACCCAAAATACTTTGGTCAAATGTCTCCCACTCCTCAGAGACTGCATTTTGGGTAGTCCTAATTATAAATTCTGGATCTGGTGTAGAACCTATGGTAGTGAGTTGGTCGCGAATGTCTTGCAACCTGAGAAGGAATGGATCTATTTGCTCTCCCTGATGCATCTAATACAACCGCAGTTGATTCTCCAATAGCATCTTCCACTGCACGGAAGTGCCCTGATACAAGGTTGTCAAAGTATCCCACATCTCCTTTGCTGTGTTCTTTTCAGTAATATGTGGTATGACATGATCTTTGACCCCGTCTAGGATCATGCACTTCGCCCTCACCATTGCATCCTCATATTTCTCATTCTCAGCTGGGTTGATCGGGATAGCCATGGTTCTCAAGGAAAAGTCCTTGATGCGATCTCAATCCAGGACGGCCAGGATTTTGGCCTTCCAGATGACAAAGTTGGAAGCCTCGTCCAACCTATCATGATTCCTCAGTCCGTTCACTGCCATTTTAGCTCCTATTATGGACTCCCTCTGAGATTTGAATTCCCTCCTGGAAATCTCCCTCTAAGTCCTAATTTCCCTCCTAGAAATCCTTTGGCCAGGTGTCGAACCGCTCCGCTCCAATCCTCCTTGCAACTGCAAGTCAGATCTGGATTTCTTGGCTAGAAATTTGTCAAGGAGGCGACTCCCTCTACCTTGGTTCTGTCGCCTTAGGTACTATTTTGCATCGATAGAAACAACACCCCAGCAGCTTCTCAATCACAATTTGCCCACAGCTCCCCAAGCATCGTCAACTGAAGAAATTGAGCCTTTCACGCTTTGCGCAATCCCGACAATGGTAGAATTTGCACCTCCTGGTCACAGCGTCGATCCTTCGTGGTTGAGAAAGATGATTGGGCACTGTGTAGGTCTGATCTACCCCTCTGCCTCTGCACTGACCCTCCTCCTGGCTCGAAATGATGACGCAGGCCCTCTGCGTCACTTCTTCTCTGCTGCTTCTACTCTGGAACAATGTTGTCTCTTGGGACCGTTGTTACTGCTACAAATACTTCAGATTACTGCTAGTTCCTTCAGTGCTCCTGTCATCTGCACTGCTCTGGTACCATGTTGAAATTTCTAAGTCTGTCACATCAGAAATCCCTACTGCATTATATGGTTTATTTTCTCCTACTTGTTCTTGTCGTTAACAAGTCATTATAAATACAAATATCGAAAATAAACACAAATGCAGCCTTAACACATATACAAATTGGCAACTGAAATAACTAAGACAAACACACAAGGGACACCGTTATTTTTGGACAATCGTCCCCGGAAAAACCCAATGCGGGAAAACCAGTGTAGCAGATATGAGGGTTTTATTATTATACAGTTTCTGGATACAACTAGGGTGCCAGAAATGGCTCACCCAACAGAGAATGTCCTCGACAGTAATACCTCTGCTCGAAGATAGATATTCCGCTGATCAATCACCGGATGAACGATCCCACAAAAACTACGGCAGCTCTTTGCTGGACAATAAAAACTGCTCCAAGATTCTCTACTTCTCTGCATCACCCTGCAGGAACTACGTCACCCTTCCCAGCTCACCAATAGTTAGTCTCCCCTATGAAAATCACCCAATGCTACCTCTTGGCCCTGCGTCAGCTTTGCTATCCTCTGCGTAGCTACTGATGCCTCTGCTTCAGCCTCTAGGCTCTTTGCGTTAGCTATGTGGCCCTTTGCATCACCCACGCTGGCCTCCTCAACCTCTGCATAGCTCCCAGATGCCTCTGCGTCAGCCTTCCCAGGCTCTGCGCTGTCTCTCTGGCACTATCTTTGCCTCTCTGCTATGTATTCTCGGCCTCGTGCCAAACTGCCCCTCGCTGCAACAGATAAATAGCTCAATTCTTTCAACAAAACCTTGCTCCAGAAAATTGAACTGATTGATCAATTTGGTGTATCTCCAACTGACCCTCAAGCCTCCTCTTATACTTCTCTTGCTGAGTCTTCAACGACCTAGATTAAGTCCCTAATCAACAGCTAAAATTAGGTTTGGCTTGATCCATGTCAAGCTAGTGATCTGTTGTAGTGAGGCGAAATTCGGCACGAGGCCGAGAATACATAGCAGAGAGGCAGAGATAGTGCCAGAGAGATAGCACAGAGCTTGGAGAGGCTGACGTAGAGGTATTTGGGACTTACACAGAGGTTGAAGAGGCCAGCGTGGGTGACGCAGAGGACCAGAGGGCTGATACAGAAAGCCAAGGGGAAGTCACGAGGCTTCAGTAGCTGCGCAAAGACTAGCAGAGCTGAGGCTGAGCCAAGAGGCAGTGCTGAAGATTTTTTGTGGCGCAGACTGAGTGCTAGTGAGATGAGAGGGGGACACAATCCCTATCATAGTGGCACAGAGCAAAGGATAAGCTTGGAGCATCTTTCGCTATCCAGCTAAGGAGCTGTCGTAGTTGCTATGGGATCATTCATCCGGTGACTGATCAACTGTTGATTTATGGTAGCATCGGATGTGCTCTAGCCATGAAAATTGGTGGAGAGGCTAAAGCACATGAAATCTCCAAGACTCAGAAGTGGTTTGGACAGATTGTACCCGGTTTGGGAGATATTAAAATAATTTATATATTTTAAATGGAGTTCCTAAGTCTAAACTTAGGAAAAATAAAATATTAATGGGTATTAATATAAAATTGAGTTAGAAGGTTCCAAAAGTCATGGATCAAGCCAAATATAATTTTAGCTGTTGATTAGAGATTTAATCTCGGCCGTTGAAGGACCACGAGAAAAGTATAAGAAGAGGCTTGAGGGTCAGTTGGAGAAAACACTAGAGTGATCAATCATTGATTTTTCTAGAGCGGGGTTGCTAAGCAAAGTTTAATCAGTGATCAGTAGCGAGGGGCAGTGAGTATGAGGTAGAGAGAGGCAGAGACAACACTGGAAGACCAACGCAAAAGCAGAGAGAGCGAGAGCAACAACCAGTCCAGGCTACGCAGAGCCTAACAGAGTTAGCGCAGAAGCCAGAGGGACTGTGTCATGCACACAGACGCTGTTGGAGTGACGCAAAGGGTCCCAGATGCTGCGCAGTGCCTCAGAGGGCTGACGCAGAGGGTCCTGGGGAAGAGTGTCCACAAATGCTGCCTCCCTAGAGACTGCTTGCACATCTGTTTGCTCCACTCCAATGGCTGGCCCCAAGGGTGTCTTCTCATCCTCCATCATGGGCTTAACATGAGCCACTAGCTCTGGCATCAATTTACATGGTATTAAGACATACACATCAAATCCTCATTCAGCCATACAACTCCTCAGCAACAAATTAAGCTCACTTATTCTCTAACAGCAATCACTCTCATTCTCTGACAACAACACTGACCTTTACTATGGGTGCATACGGTGTTATACTTTAGATTTACTAATGAAGGTTATTAGATATTGAGAATCTAGAAAGGATATTTGACCAAGCAAGTATTATATCCGATTGGAGAATATATGTTGAGTAACAATATTGGTGCACTATAAGTTCATCTTGGACAATGTAGACTGTCTAACAATTCAAGCCCATGAATGTAGAGTGCATCACTAGAGAATTTATCTCTTGACATATGTACAACTTGGAAAGTGAGAGCTTAAATTGGAAACCTTGTCCTGTAGATTAGGTGGATGACTTGAGAAATTAATGAATATTCGAAAAAATTGGCAACCATTTCAAGTTACTCCCCTACACTAATAAAATCTACCTGTAACGATGTTTTGTAATCTTCTTTAGTCATACGCACCTCCCCTATGCACCTCTACTTCATTAAAAGGTAAATTATTGTACTAATTAAATATTATTTTTCAAATATAGCCGTTATTTGAAATTTTGGTCTCTACATTGCTCTTTATTTAAGTCATTGCCATGGTCTCCTTCTTCATCTAGTCCTAATGATGAAACACATTGGCTGGTTTGAAATGTGTCGGCCAAAAAATTTTGTTATGTGATTTCTATCAAAAGACTTCTTGTAATTCATTATGGATCACAGAAGCCTGAATTCCGAAATTACGACAAAAAAATTATGTTATGTGATTTCTACTAAAAGAATTTTAGTAATTAATTATGTTTTCTTAACTCATATTGGCATCTAAATGGCTTGCATGAATTCCC
Organism: Pinus taeda; assembly: GCA_000404065.3. Taxonomy (NCBI): domain Eukaryota; kingdom Viridiplantae; phylum Streptophyta; class Pinopsida; order Pinales; family Pinaceae; genus Pinus; species Pinus taeda. The sequence goes on along the minus strand of APFE031082227.1, from coordinate 10,490 downwards.
CTAAAATCCTTGCATGGCATGGCATGTAGTCCTTTTTAAGATACAGTAGAACTTATATGTTAAGTTTCCAACTAGCTGCAGATCTTTGATGATCCTCCCAACCAGAGACCACATTGTTCATTTCTTATCAATAGTGGGTGACCCCCGAGCTGGGGCTTTGACTCCATTGGGTAACAGCTCAGCCAAATAAGGGTACACATGTGGTACCATAAACCGACCAGAGTACCAAACCTCAGCAGGATCCAACCTATAAGCTCACGCCCCCCATCAAACTTCACCCAGGCAGTGCACACCCTTCTCTACACGTGCAGACCCTCAAGCTATGCCACCACCTCTAGGGCATCTTACCCGACAGAACATAGATGTCCTCAGAGTCCTGTGAATTCAGGACTTCTAGCTAATTTCCGAGCTCTACAAGTATCCTCCAATGCCTAATATAAAAACCATAGAAGCCTCCAAATTCTAGTTTCACATCCCCCATCAGCCTATACCTAAGCAGTGCACACCCGTCTCTGCACCTGTAGTCCCTTGTTCTATGCCTCCATTTCAAGGTTGCCCAAATCGGCCAGACAAAGATGTTCTCTCTACATTTCTCGAGTATCTGCTTATATTTCATGCTTATATTATTATATGTTACACCACTATTATTTTTATCATTTTGAGTTTCCCGGTTATTATATTATTTGTGCGTATTTGGTTGGAGTTTACTGGGGTTTTGGGGAAAATCTCTGAAATGGGATATTACACTTTTTTTGTTGAGTCTTCAATGACCATGATCAAATCTCTAATCAACGGCTAAGATTAGATTTGGCTTGATCCATGTATTTTAGAACATTCTCACCCAGTTTTATATTAATACCAATTAATATTTTAATTTTCCTAAGTTTAGAATTAGGAACCTATTAAAAATATTAATTATTTTAATATCTCTTTAACCAGGTGGAATTTACCGAAACCATTTATGGGTCTTAGAGATCTCATGTGTTTTAGCCTTTCCACAAATTTTCATGGCTAGAGCACATCCGATGCTACCCCGAATCAACACTCCCTCTTAGCGAGGAATGTTCTCTTGTAATGTTCCACCACATCACTTTGATCATCCGGCACTGGTACTTGTGTTGATGCTTAGCCTTGCTTCCCAACGTCCTCTGCGCTGCTGCCTCCTATACTACTACCCATGGCTCTACTACTGCCACTGCAACATCCGTACTGCAACTCCCTCTACATCCTTGTTGTTGTTGGTCCTTCCTCCCAACTCTGCGTCTGCACTGTAGCCTTCTCTCATCACGCTGCATCGTGCTGCCCATAGCACTACTACTGCTACTACTGCACTGCAACTCATTTACTGAGACGATGGTAACTATCTACCCTACTACTGACATCCTTGTCGGGCTAGAATCCCTCATGATGTTGAAGCTCTCTCTGCTTCTATCTTGTGCTCCCTCTTCTGCCTCTGCGCTACTGCAACGAATTTGTGCGTCTCGCATTGCTGCAAACACCTTTGTGCCTTCCTGCACTACTGCAACCTCCTTTGTACCTCTCGCACTGCTGCAACCCCAACCACACTGCTATAGATAGCTGCACTCTAGCACTGTTCTGTCGCTTCATCCGCATCTTGCTTCTATCGACATCCATCATCCTGCTATTGTCTCTCGCGACTCCCATAGCCGGATATGATCCAAGAGTTTGGGTACCTCAAGGATCCGGCCCCACATCTCCTGTAGTCCTCCTGACTACAGCTCGATGTCACCCCACCTCTTCTTTAGAGGTGTATGAGCACTCATGGCACAATCGTCATCAGTGGAGTCTCCACTTCCTTCTCCGCCTTAGCCGACCCTGTCTTGGAGATGTCCTTCTTCTTTCTCTTCCCTTGTTGTTCTGTAGATGCCAGAGCGGCATCCTCTTCCTCCTCTTTCTTGATTCAACCTCCTTTGTTGCTACTTCCCGCCCTAGTCAGCCGTCTGATCTCTTCTTGGCGAAGCGCTGCCCACAATTCTTCCCAATCTGGAAGATTCGCTCTGCCCAAAATGATTTGGATGAATGTCTCCCACTGCAAGGAGACTGTGTTCATGGCGGTCCTCACCATTAACTCTTGATCCGACCTGGCCCCTATGGAAGTAAGTTGGTCCCGAATCTCCTGCAACCTACTGAGGAAGTGATCTATCTGCTCCCCCTTCTACATCTGATACGACCGCAGTTGATTCTCCAGTTGCATCTTCCTCTGCACGGAAGTGCCCTGATACAATGTCATCAAGGTATCCCACATCTCCTTTGTCATATTCTTCTTGGCAATATGCTGAACTACATGATCCTTGACCCCATCAAGGATTATGCACTTTGCGTTGGCCATTGCATCCTTATACTTTTCGTTATCAGTTGGGTCGACAGGGATAGCCACAGTTCTCAAGGCGAAGGCCTTGATGCGATGTCTATCCAGAACAGACAAGATCCTAGTCTTTCAGATGACAAAGTTGGATGCCCCGTCCAACCTGTCCTGATCCCTCAGTCCATTCATTGCCATCCCCGCTATTCTCTTTGACTCCCTCTGAGTCTCGATTTTCCTCCTATAAATCCTTCTGCCAACAGTGGAATCACGCCTCTTCGATCCCTTTTGCTCCTGCAATATTGATCTGGATTTCTTGGCTAGAAATCTGCCTAGGTAGCGACTCCCTCTACCTTGGTTCCGTCCCGTTAGGTACTGTTCTGTTTCGACAGCAACAACACCCCACCAGCTTTACAAGCCACAATCTGCCCACAGCTCCCTAGGCTCCAGCGTCTGAAGAAACTGTGCCTCTCAGCTCTATGCAATCTCGGCAAGGTTGAATCTCTTCTCTTGCCAACTGCGTCACTCCTACTTGGCTGAGCAGGATGACATGGCTCTTTGTGAGCCTCTTCTGCCTCTCACTGCTTCTGCATTGGCCCTCTTCTGGCTCGAACTGATAACGCAAGCCCTCTACGTCACTCCTTCTCTGCTGCTTTCTGCTTCGGAACAACTGTTTCTGCTGCAAATTTTCTGATTTAGCTAGTGCCTTCAACTCTCCTGTGATCTGCAATGCTCTGATACCATGTTGAAATTTCTAAGTCTAACCCGTTAGAAATTTTCTTGCACTATCTGGTTTATTTCACCTACTTGTTTTATTCTTTAACAGGTTACTTAACCATATAAATATTGAAAATAAAGAGGTGTAGTCTCAACTATCTACAGATCAACAACTGAAAGAAATAGACAAACACACAAGGGACACTGTTATTTTTGGACCATCATCCCCGGAAAAACCCAACTTGGGAAAACCGGTGCAGCAGTTCTGAGGGTTTTATTATTAAGAAGCTTTCTTGAGTACAACTGGGTGCCAAACTGGCTCACTCGACAGAGAAATCAATCTGACAATAATATCTCTCTTCGGAAGCAGATATTCGGCAAGTCTACTCCACGAAAAACCTTCCAATGCCTCTCTGAGGCTCTGTGTCATCTCCCCTGACCTCTACGTCAACCTCGAACCCTCTGCATCAGCCTAGAACACTCTGCGTCATCCTACTGATGCTTTGTGCTGGTTGTCTGGCCATCTACGTCGCCCACGCAAACCCTCTGGCCCTTTGCGTGGCTCCTATTAGCTCTGCGTATCCTTCTCTACCTCTCTGTGATGCACTCACTGCCCCTCACTGCAACTTTGATCACTAGTTCAATTTCTCTCAACAAATCCCTCTCCAGAAAATTAAACTGACTAATCAACCTTTGTGTATCTCCAATTGACCCTCAAGCCTCCTCTTTTACTTTTTTCTGTTGAGTCTTCAACGACCGAGATTAAATCGCTAATCAACGACTAAGATTAGATTTGGTTTGATCCATGTCTTTTAGAACATTCTCACCCAGTTTTATATTAATACCCATTAATATTTTAATTTTCCTAACTTTAGACCTAGGAACCCATTAAAAATATTAATTATTTTAATATCTCTCTAACCAGGTTGAATTTCCCCAAACCATTTGGAGATCTCATGTGCTTTACCCTCCACTGATTTTTATGGATAGAGCACATTCGATTCTACCCCAAATCAACAGTCGAGAGATAAATTCTCTAGTTATGCACTCTACATTCATGGGCTTGAATTGTTAGACAACCCACATTGTCCAAGATGAACTTACAGTGCACCAACGTTGTTACTCAACATATATTCTTCAATCAGATATAATGCTCACTTGGTTAAATATCCTTTATGCCAAAATTCCTTATTTCGTTTCCGAAGTTAATCTTCAAAGGGAATGTTGACAAAGAAATAGAGAAGGCAGAGATTGTGTCGGGAGAGCAGCGTAGTAGCCAAGGAGGGTGACGCAGAGCCAGCAAGGCTCATGCAAGGCCACGCAGAGGCAGCGAAGTGTTGCACAAAGCACCAGAGGGGCCAGCGCAACTGATGCAAAGGCTCCCAGAGGTGACACAAAGCCTCCTGGGGCTGACATAGGCCTAGAAAGGATGACGCTGGGCCAATGTGAAACAGAGAGGGGCTGACGCAGTGCAGATTGGGCAATTGGTGTTGCAGAGCAGTTTTGTGCTGAGGAACTGCCGAAAGGATTTTCCGGGGTTTCAGCCAGGAGATTTCTCTCAAATTGTGAGGTATAGATGTTAAGGAAATTCTCTGTTGGGTAGGCCAATTTCGGCACCCGGATTATACTCTGATATTGCTTAATAAGAAAACCCTCAGATAGCTGCACCGGTTTTCCCGCATTGGGTTTTTCTGGGGACATTTGTCCAGAAACAATGGTGTCATGTGGTGTGTTTGTTCTTGTTTCTGTTAGTTGTTGATCTGTAATATGTTGAGCATGCATTGGTGTTTATTTCCAGTATTTACTTTGTAAATAACTTGTTAAAGGAAAATTAACAAGTAGGTAGGAATAAATAAGAAAAAGTTCATGAAGGGTTTCTAAACTAAGTAAACTTAGAAACTTCAACATGGTATT